>NC_047563.1:48802051-48890190 GCF_902806645.1 Magallana gigas
CTGCCGTCTTGCCTCATGAATAACAATCCCACGTGCACGACCGGTGATTCAACTCCTCCTCTATTCACAATTTTTCACGACTCTTTTTTTTAGCATCCCTATTCCACATCGTGTGATTCGTCGAAAATAAAAATCAAGTTCCATGTCTCGTGTTGAGGGTTTAAAAGTAATTTAAATAAAAAAATTTTAAAAATCCTTTTTGTGGCGTTGGTGCAAGTTGTGAGCATGGAACAAGGAGGACCCTTCAAAAATAATGGTTACTGCCAGTTCAAGTCTCTGAAAAAAGTTTTACGCCTCTCTTAACGTCTCTCTTAGTGAGCAGCTGCGGTGCGCATGGTGCATAAGAGCATTGCTGAATCAGTTACTGGTGGTTACACCAGAAAAATTCAGAGAGAGACATGCAAATGTTACTGTTCAGCATGTTCACAATTATGCCCGTTAGTTTTTTCTGGACTGTAAACTACACCGAAATTTTTTTTAGAAGTGATATACTGAATATTCAATTAACAATTTTTTTTTAAAATGATATTTTAATTTCCCTATACAAAGGGGAGCGTTCATTTTAGTTCAATTTAGCTGCATATTTGTCCGGAACACTCAGGATTTTCAAAAATTATATGCTTTTAATTTAAAATAAATTTAGGAAAATTCACGGAACTATAATAAGATCTAATTAATCTCTCTAAGAAAAAAGGTTCTGGTATGTGAAAGTATGAGGAAAAAATATTGTATCCATTTGTCCAGGCGTTCGATATTACATCTCTTTCGAATTGCATTTTTTATTTTTTTAAAGCGTTACATTTTAATTTCCAACGAGGTTTTATTTGCCGGTTTAAATAATTTCAAAGACATCTCGTAAGTCAAGCAGTAAAAAATTATAAAAGCCAAAATCTCATTCTATTATACTTTGTCGGTCTCAAGCTTTCTTAAAAAAAAGGTTGGGTGGGTTTTAGATTGCTCTTCTTTAATTACACTTAAAGAAATGATACATGTATACACCTGAACACACGCTAATATACTCATTGCATACTTATTCGCACGCTTTTGTGAATGGAACGCCCGCCTTTTATTCTTCAAATAAATACAATGACCACCTAAAACCGTAACGGCCTCTAAGAGGTTATGCCACTAACTAAAAAGTATACAATTTTTTTGTGGATCGGCTTCGGTCGATCACAGTTTGCATCAGGCAAACTTAAACTATCTTTCTGCGCATTACATACGTCTTCTCGCGATACTTTATTATTAAACTATTGCTATGTCAGCTTCGTATATAATCCTTATTCGATACTTTTATAAACTAAGGAACATTATTTATTTTGATGCATTTATGCTTGACATTGTAAACATTTATCAATTTACACAAAACATATTTATCAAGTTATACACAATGATTCCAGAATTTCACTAAATGTTTATTATTTCTGTTCCATGCGTAAGCGAGCACGACCTGCTAAATTTCGGGGACCCCCCCCCCCCCCCCCAAAAAAAAAAAAAAAATATATTTATTAAAACATATGTTGGCGTTTAAAAAGGGAAAAGGAATCGCCGTGTTTAGAGGATTCATTCTTTGCAAAGAAAATTCGGAGTATGAAAAAAATTGTAAGACGGGGGGAGGAAGGAGGGGGTGGGGGGGGGCAAAACTATGAATTTTTGTTATGTTGTTATAAGCATTACATTTTTTTAAGCGCATTATGTTCTTTAATAATTCCTTTATAAGGACACTAGGTCAACAATACAAGAATAGAATTAAAAAAAAAAAAAAACATGAATTCCAAAGGAAGGAGGGAATCGCACTTCTGCGTTCGACTTTCACTCTTTCTTGTATACTCGAGCTTTTGCGGGTCGCATTCTTTGCAAATATCGCAAATTTCATACCCGCAATCGAAACAAAAAGTAAAGCATTTCAATTGTTTTATTTTAAAGTAAGGTGGTTGGGGTCTATTATGCATTGGCGATATTAATGTGATATAAAAGTAACATTATAATCAAAAGCTTTCAATCGGTTTAGAATTTTTTAAAACTTGTACAATAGTGCCAATACGTTAATATTAAATTTTTTGCGGAAGGATAATAAATACAAAATTAAAATAATAATAAAAAAAATTTGAAAAATGAAAAAAGCTCGAAGGAATACGAACTCATGACGTACAGATTCGCAACGACGCTTTAATGATGCGCTAAGCATTGTTAGGTTACAACTTTGTGAAAGAAAAAATTATATAGAATTTAAATGATCTTTTTTGTTTTTATTCGATAGGGAAGCATGTCGCAATATGGGAGGTGTCCATACCACTCTTAAAAGAAAAGATTGTAAATATAAACCACGCGAGGGTTATAGTAAAATTTTTTGCTCCAATGTGCGCTTCCTTCATTCCGCGCGCGCTGCTTAAATCATCAAAAGACAGCGCATTATATTGTAAATTTGTAAGCGAAAGAAATTAATAATTTTTCATATTAATGCACAGGCGGCACAATCTATTTTTGACCAGCTGCGGAACGGTAATAATAGCCGCCCATCAATGACCATAAACTTAATCACTGGTGAAATCCGTGCATAATCATTCACTGATTGGTTGCCAGTTATCAAAGTTGTGCGAAAAGTACCGATGGAAATTGAAGTGATAATAATCAGCTGCAGGCCAATTTATAGCGGGGGGGGGGGGGGGGTGAGGGGGGGGGGGGCAGGGGCCACAGAGGTTTTTTAAGAAATAATAAATTTGAATTTGGGAGGACATCTGCCCCCCCCCCCCACACACACACATACTTTGTTAAAAAAAAAAAAAATGGTTATGGCATTTGGAAAAATGAACCAAAAGAAACAAGCTTTCTATCAGCAAACTTTTTATTTAGGATCGGATATGTTTTTTTTTTTTTTTTTTTTTTTTTTTTTTTCTTTTTTTTTTTTTTTTTTTTTTTTTTGTTTTTTTTGCTGGGTGTCGTGAAGTGAGGTTGAGGTGGAACCGGGTGTTGAATGTAAGGAAGTCCTGCTTCCCCCCCCCCACACAATTTCAAAAAAAACGATGCTACGTGCCTGAGCTGTGTGTATATTTTTTACCGTAATTTAATGTGTTTTTTCAGTTATGTACTCACGAAGCGATTGGTAGTGGACTTTGGTTACTAAATTTGAGACATACTGATTCTCAGTTGGCAGTGTGTGTACTTATATTAAAGTCCTCATTTGACGGTATATGAATCAATTTGACCTCATTTGAGAGTGCATATATATATAAGAGTTTTCATTTTGACGGTACATTCTCTAAAAAATTTACGTTCGATCTCCGTGCGTTCAGTCGAGCGTCGCTAACCGTGCGCTCTCCGTTCATAAAGCGCTCGCGCTTACCGTTCATAAGGCGTTCACCATTCGCTCATCGTGCGTTCAACTTGTGTTCTCAAATCGTTCACTCAAAGTTCATTATAGTCATTGTCATTCGGAACTCCAAAGTGAAAAGATCGTTCTCAGAAAAAAAAAGAAGATAAGAAAACACTTGTATGCACGCGATGGAATCAAATTGAATTAATTCAGCGAGATCATCAGAAGCTGGAGTAACTATTGTAAAAACTAAAAACTTAAACCTACTACGAATTGTGCCGATGTCATATAACATCAAAGCCTGCCTTCAAAATACGCTAAATACACATGTATCCGGGAATTCGTTACACGATTGACGAGGTACATTGTTTTGTTTTTATCTTCATAATGCTTTATTTACATTATCATCTGCAATACAAATGAATGTAAAATGAATCAAGTTTTCCAGTATGTCCAAGATCCCAGCGTGTTGTTAATTTTTAATAAATATGACGCAATAAAGAACACGTAAAATAAAAAAGCCTTGAAAAAGATACAATATTTTTATAATTTATATTAAAAAATGATATACGTTTAAGTATATTTTCATATACAATAATATGCAATGCAGTTTTAAGATATTTTTAATAGCTCGCAAACATATATCGGTAAATAAAATGGTTTTTTTTCCGCGATCTTGTCTTTATTTACTTCTTTGATATAATTCAAGGCCCGATTTAAAAAATAATTCTCATAAAGAATTTAAAGTACAATACATGTATTAAATTTATATTTTCTAATATTTAATGTATAGTCTAAAAATGTGCTTCTTTTTAAAAATTGTTCCCTCCCACGACAGGAGAGAGATAAAGAAAGAGAGAAAGGTGTAAATGGAATTTAACATAAACGAACATGTATATCAATTACACTATCTCATCACAATTCATAAAATTTCAGTTTACATAAAATTAATCGTTTAATGATAATGCTTAAATTCAATCAATTAGTTACAAGCGAGTCCACGTACTCCAGTCAATCAAAATCAGTTGTTCATTCCACAACAAATTACCACGTGCTGTTTGAAGTACGAGAGACACTAAAAAAATATGTAGAAAATGTCGCTGTCTGCAATTTATCCACCAACATACACATATAATCAGAAGTCGATTCTCTCATGTATGTTACTTTGGTATTATCTACTGTGCATATTTCTAAATTTTTCAAAATTTGTATTTTGAACTTAAACTTCCATATAAGCAATGTTTAAATTGACCTTCAAAGGTTTTTGCATGAAAAATGGCCTTAAAAACGCAGTTTGAAAACAAAGTGCGTTGATTTCGTTCCAAATATAACGCACTTTGAAAAATTTTTTCATTGTGCTTAAATTTTTTAAAGTGCGTTGCCACAAACCAACGAACCGGAAGGAGGGGGTACACTAAGTTACATCTAAAGATGTTACTAATGCAACAACTCGTGCCGAGCAAAACTGTTGAATTTGTCTTTAAAGAACATTACTTGGAAATAATACTTGAGGAAGATGCTGCATAGAAGATGCATTTCTTTATAAGACAATACCATATACCCTGATCAGGGTTTTCAGCTGTGGGGCTACATTTCAGTAACGACACTTTATTTCTTAAATTTCATTTCATAATATGTATAATTTACTCCAATGGCTCTTATTATCCAAAGAAATGAGTTGTAAGTAAACGCATTTGAAGTAATTGCATTGTTAAAAGTGAACTGAGAAATACAAGATGATTTTTTTAATGATAGGAACTAACATTGCGTCCACATATCATGTTTATTCTATCTTTACACGTTACGTGTATTGACTACAGAACCAAAGTGATGCATGAGAAACAAATAACAAGTGGCTTGAAGTCATTGACCGGAACGGAAACTGACATGCTTTTTGTAAAGACTGAGACCAATGCCAGTCCTATATTTCAACGATATATTTACATAGAAGTGTTCTTGTACGTCTTATCAAGGAGGCTGGGTGGTCAGATCTTCCTTTAGTTTTTAGATAAATTATGATTTGTTCTGTTGTAAACTATCATTTAGTAAAAAAAATCCATATATTTTAGCTTTAAAATTTTAATATTTTTCTATATCTTTATACATAGCTCTTCTTCCTAGGAAATTAATAAAGTCTAAAAATGGCCACTACCATCCAACCCTCTTAAATGCGATTTATCTATCTTTTCATAATTATAACATATGTACAATCAATTAAAACGCCCGATGTATTCCAAATCAATCGTTCATCTAGCGTTTATTGTACGGTCACCGTCCCTAGCGCTAGAGTCTGTCCTTCGTCCGCGCGCTCCGTATAATAATTGTTCACTAAGCGCTCACCAAATTCCGTTTAGCGTTCAGATACCGTTCACAGTCTGTTCGTTCTCCGTTCGTTCAGCATTCGTTTGTTTTAGTCCCCATTCGACGGTGTGTGTATCAATTTGACCTCTGTTGACAGTGTGTATATCAAAGTCCCCATTTGACGGTGTGTGTATCAATATGATCTCGGTTGACAGTGTGTATATCAAAGTCCTCATTTGACGGTGTGTATATCAAAGTCCCCATTTGACGGTATGTATATCAATTTGACCTCTGTTGACAGTGTGTATCAAAGTCCTCATTTGATGTGTATTAGTTTGACTATGTAATTACAGTACTCGTTAGTAGATGATTTACGGCATATTTGTTACTTTTCTTGCACTGTATTAATCAACTGTCTATGTATTATTTTGTTTTTATTACAATGACTGATGAAAGTATTATTTTACATTATTGTAAAACAACGTTGATAGATTGCAGTTTGTGCGTACGAATAAAGTCCTATTTATACGACAAACATGATCCAATGCAATCTTAGTAAATTCATTCATTCTTTATTTCCTCTTTCCAGAGATTGTAAACACATGCATATCAAAAATATATTAGTAAAATAACATCATACATTGTTATATTCAGTAGTATATTCTCACTATCTAACTCTATATAGACGAATAGTCAATAATTGTAATATTAGCTCGTCCGAAAAATATTGACCGGTCAATATTTTTATGATATTGAACGGCTAGGAATAATATCTAGAGAACATTCCCTCTATTTCAAATAATTGCCTCTGATTTGTTGATTCGTAAACGATGACGTAAATAACTCTTCGCGACTCCAAAACAAGGTGACGTCATAATAGACAGCCAGTCAAGGCAAGTAAACAACGGACGCGCAATGCGACGGTTTACTATCATAACGGATATCAGGATATGCGAATAACTGTGAAGTAAAATAAGGTAGAACATCTGTATGATAATTCTTACGGTCGGCGGAATACCACCAGTGACCATTTGATGCTGAGGATATTTTGGAAATGAACTTTGCACAAAATTGAATTCGTGAATTCTTTGCTGAGCTGAGAAAATTAAGGCGAACTGTTTTCAATTACTTTCTTAAATTTTGGTCTGTTTCTTCATATAACAAAACAAATAATGACTGTGTTTTCGGGCAACATTGATTATATTAGCCCCCTTGAGACGAAAATATTGCCCTCCGCTTCGCGTCGGGCAATATTTCGTCCCTCGGGGGCTAATATAATCAATGTTGCCCTCAACCCCAGTCAATATTTGTATATTGTTATATTCAGTAGTATATTCTCGTCCCAAGGGGGCTAATATAATCAATGTTGCCCGAAAACACAGTCAACATTTGTTTTGTTATATGAAGAAACAAACCAAAATTTAAGAAATTAATTGAAAACAGATCGCCGTAATTTTCTCAGCTCAACAAAGAAATCACGAATTCTTATATTTTCCTCCCAAGGGGGCTAATATAATCAATGTTGCCCGAAAACACAGTCAACATTTGTTTTGTTATATGAAGAAACAAACCAAGAAAATTAAGGCGAACTGTTTTCAATTACTTTCTTAAATTTTGGTCTGTTTCTTCATATAACAAAACAAATAATGACTGTGTTTTCGGGCAACATTGATTATATTAGCCCCCGAGGGACGAAATATTGCCCGACGCGAACGACTCGTGATACAGGGTTCACTGTGTGCAAGCGTAGACGGGAATGAGCCTTATTGAAAAATTTGGTTTATGTTTAATGAATATCAATTTAAAGTATCGAAGGCCAGATTTCTTTAAATATATGTTACTTTCTTAAGATGATGTGAATTAAAGCTGAACACGACTTGTATATGGATACTTGCCTGAAAAAAGATATGTTAAAATCACGAATTATACCTTTTGAACAGTAATTTATCACAGTTTTTGACATTTTCTTGCAAAGAATCGATTTTATTTTTCTATATTTTAGCTTCTGAATACGCACTATATTTTTTCATCACTGCGTAGCATCCCGTGCTGATGTACGTAAGCCCCGCAAACAAATCGTATCTACTCGGCCATTTCCGTCACCCAGATAACTGGTTACCTATACCTCTTACCAGTTTAAATGATGTATATTTCTGCTCATAGAGGACAGTTATTCCTTGCACCGGAAATAGAAGTCTAACGACAATAAAGCGCTGAGCTATGGTCATCGTATGAGAGAGCATAGAGTTCGCTGCAGAGATAGACACTAAATAAGTTCGAGATCTCTGACCACCAGGCATTACGGATTGCGTAGGTTACGGAACAGGAACATGTTACATGAGTGAAGAAATCATAAAGTATTGCGCCACATAATTGACATGTATCTAGGTTTTTGTAACTAAAGGTTGATCCGAAATTAATTTGCAGATAAATTTACACTGAGAGATTTCTTAGCAATTTGTAGGAAAACGCCAATTTGAAAACTTAGCTGGATCCTTGTCTTGGAATATAGCTAAAAATCGTGAGAATCCGGGATCAGCGGAAATGCGGGATTGTCGGAGAGTTCTGTGACGTTGATTAAATGCTTGATTCACGATTATTTTCCAGGTTTGCTTATTGGGAAATGTTCCAGTATCCAACCACTGTTGTAAAAAATCTTGGAGGTTATATTCTGTCAGCAAGATCAGAATGTCGGTATAAATCCAAGTTGATATTTAGATAGGTTTTCTCGGAAGGAGAAATGGCGGGTTAAGAAAATCCTGTTTGCTAGAATCTCGTAGTTTAGAAGACAAAGTCATCCCAAGAAGATGAGCTTTCTTTTGTCAATTTCAGAACTGATGGGGTACACACCAAAGAGGCTTTCGCACATATCGGACCTTGTTTGCGCCGTTTTACACACCGAGTGTTGGAATACGTGTAACCGCTGGGTATTTTTCGCTGACAAGTTGTTCCAAAGCTCGCATCAGTAAAGCATAGAGGGTATTACTACAGTTTTGTATATATGTGCTATTGTCAGTGGATTAAGGTAGGGAGAACCGATATCTGAAAGTGCGTAAAAGGTATTATTACCCTTGCGGCAAGCAGAATTGATGCGGTCAGAGAAGTTACACTTGTTGTTCACTAGAATACCTAAATTGTTGTATGTGTCTTGGGGAAATCGTGTCATTGACTAAATACCACAAATGATCCAAATTTGGTTTCCGTTAGTTGGGGTGAAATTCGAGGACGCACGATTTTGACGCGTTAAAGTTAAACCGCCACTTTGTAGTGTATTCATAAGCGATATTAAGCATGTTCTGTAGTGATCGTGGCGTTTAACCAATGCACGAGATGTCATCAGCCAATTAAGGACAGTTACTTGTAATATTAAGTATCACTGTGTTCTAAGATGACTGCTCAAGAGCTAAAATCAAGTCGTTAATGTATACTAGATAGAAAAAGGTCGACAAAACACCCCCTTATCTAACACCTTGTTGCACTGGAAACCATCTAGACTGTGTTTGATTTACAAGTGTCCATATTACAGTCATGTAGAACAGACCACAATTGTCTATTTATACTAATGTTAAAGAGCTTAACTAGGAGCCCATGCCTCCACACAGTATCGAAAGCTTTGGTACTGTCCAGAAAGATGACAAACACACGATTTCCTTGTTCCAGGTTATGATAAATAGTTTCATGTAAATTAAAGGAGGCTGTTAAGCAGCCGAGTTTTCCCTGAAATCCCTGTTGTTGCGTACAAGGAAACAGACTGGAGTCAATAATATGTTGTTTTATACTGTTGTTGAGAACACTTTCGAATATTTTGAGGAAACACGATAATAAAGCGACCGGTCTGTAACTATTAGATGAAGTTTTTGGTTTGTCTGAATGGTTTGAATAAGGGGACTATAAAGCCCTTCTTCCAAGAAAAAGGGATTCTACTATCACCGTGTGAAATGTTCCCGTTGGACAGGACACCTTTTCCCCTGTCACTGGCGTTGAGTGACTTTGATCCGGACACCCTTAATTGACTCACAGTTTATCTTAGTAATCCGTTAATTTGAAGTAACGCTCTATATTTACTTTTCTATTATTATCTTTTGTTAAAAATGTTTTGTTATCTATATGTAATTGGTTGCCATTTTCAATTATTCGGCAGTTGGAGAGCGACGGTCAAGGTGCTCGTACTACCGACTCCCGACCTCGCCGAATAGTGTATTAAGTTTGCGGAGTTTTAATAAATCTTGTAAAACGAATACTGATCGACTTATACTTTTTCCCTGGGTCACACTACCTTGGATGACGATTTCGTTAAATAGTTTGACAACGACCTGGGTTGCTAATTCTCCACCGAAGATGATATGTTCGTACGTGATCTTGTTTAGGCCAGGTGCTTTCATTCGTTTGAGGTTCCGGATGATTGGTAGCAGTTCGTCGGTTGTTAATGGTCCGCCTGGAAGTTCTCCTTTCAGCTCAGAGCAGTCTTTTTCCATTTACGAGAATTTAGTTTCAACGCGACACCGAAATGCGTCATCAAACGAATTGTGGTCCGAAAGAGAATATATATTTTCGTATAATAAAGCTAATGCTTCTGCAACTCCCGAAGGGTCGTTGTAGATATTTCCATTGTCGTCGCGAATTTCCGGATAGGTGCGAGAGGTTCTATTCTTCTGTCGTTTTACTAACTTCCAGAAAAGCCTAATATCACATTCGGCTGCGTGTGTCAAGGTCATGGTATACGGATTTCATGTAATTGTTAAATTTGTTGTCTAACGCAACTCTAAAGTGTCTCTTTGCGCGCTTGTAGTTCCGGTAGAATTCTAATATCATGCCCCTTGGTCTACCTTCCGCCAGCCAAATCCGGCGCATTTCTCGCTCTTTAGTGTGGAGATGCTTTACATCTTTTGTCCAACCAGGACGGGTATGGGGATTGTAGCCAGAATGCGGAATGTTATGTGTGGCTGACTTTGTAAGTGTTGAGACGAGATCGTCTACAAAGTGTTCATGTCGGCCAGTGTGTGTACTTGACGGGACAGTAATTTCGATCTCTAACACGTGGCGCATACTTGTCGTGTAGGCTACAATAGCGTCTGCAGAAGCTTTGTGCCAAGCTGGGAATTTTGCGTTCGAGCGGTTCAAAAACTGATGTGTACATGAGAATCTAAATTCAGCAAGCACTGGCAAGTGATCTGATGTAATTGGTATCAGACCCTCTTCGAAAATTCTGTACCTAATAAGATTACTTACAAAAATTTGCTAAACAAGATATAATCTAGCATTGTACATTTGGGAATAAAAGTATGTTTTTCACCTTGGATGTTAAAATCTACACTAGGCATATGCATACAAATACAACATCTTGTGATAAAGGCCGTCAAGGCCTGTGCTTTCATAGTGTTTGTATGTTTTCTGCTAATACAACTACTATTTAAGTCACCAGCTATTAGTACATCACCATATGTACTATAGTAATTATACAATGATTCTACTGTATTCAGCTTATACATATATTAAGCATCAATATTGTTGTCAGCAGGCATATATACACCAAAAATATACAAATTACCACCTGAGATTTTAACCTCGACACGAAAGACACGATTTGATTCATGACAAGGTGTTTCTTTGACTGAATAATGAGATGGGTTTTTTTTTAAATCAAAAATGCAACACCTTCCTTACCAATGAAACAAACGTTGTTAGCAGTGCTATCAGTATTGTTATCCACTTTTACAATACTAAAATAGTGTTTGTGTATTGAATCAAAATACATTTTGACATTTTGAATGTCTTTCAACTTGTGTTCTGTTACAATAGCAACATCGCATTGTGTGTCATCTAAGAGATTTGACAGACATATTGTAGACGACATAGCGCCCCTTACATTCCAAGACATAATGCGCATAGTATGAGAGGATACAATATACAGGCAAAGAAGTAATGCAGGAAACACAAGTGTTACTAAATATCTACCCATAGTTGTAATATAACAATGTCTCAGGAGATTGTTTTATAACAGTTAGTCTCGATAATCGTTTTTTTCCGTAACGACTGGCGGACCAATCACGGTCGCGCATTTCACGTCGGTTTTCACTCCGGGAGTTTGACTCGTCATCATCACAATCGCGCGCGTTCCAACGGGCTTCCCAGTCTCGGTTACTGAGCCACTTGCGACACTTTACCCCCGAAGGCCAAAAGTATCTATTCTGTCTGCCGGGCCAAGTAGAACGTTGATCTTAGCGGTCAGCTGTGATCGGGTATATCGGGGTTTGAATAGAATCATGTGCGTAACTTTGACACATTTGCTTTCAATATAGTTAAATATTCCATTCTTTGTTGATTCACTATTAATAACGGAGAGGAAATACCTCGCATTTCGTTTGTAGTTGGCCCATTTAAATACGTCGTTTTTATTGCTAGATTGAACACTATCATTAAGATGAACGGAATGCAGGTTAACATCAGCTGACAGAGCACTGCGAACTTGATGTTGCTGTGGCTGTGTTTGTGTTTTTCGGGTACCGTGTTTTTCAGTCTTGGGTGGATGCTTTAACTGATTTCCGTGATCAGTGCATGGTTTACTTTTACTCGTGGGGATTTTGGGATTTTGCGCATTTCGGCAGTTTTAATACGATTTAATTTATCGTCACCAATGGGCAAATGTGGAGGGTACTCGGTAGATTGCTTTGGTTAAACGAGGTTGGACTTGATGTAGTCCGAAGTGCACTATTTGTGTCTACTCTGAATGGTGAGGATGAAGCGATGGTTTCCGTTTGTTGACTAGCTAATACGCTTGCATATGATTTCAGTAGAGGCTGGGTGGTCAGATCTTCCTTTAGTTTTTAGATATGATATGTACTTTTGTAAACTATCATTTAGTTAAAAAAAAGCCATATATTTTAGCTTTAAAATTTTAATATTTTTCTATATCTTTATACATAGCTCTTCTTCCTAGAAGATTAATAAGGTCTAAAAATGGCCACTACCATCCAGCCCTCTTAAATGCGATTTATCTATCTTTTCATAATTATAACATATGAACAATCAATTAAAACGCCCGATGTATTCCAAATCAATCGTTCATCTAGCGTTTATCGTACGTTCACCGTCCCAAGCGCTAGAGTCTGTCCTTCGTTCGCGCGCTCCGTATAATAATTGTTCACTAAGCGCTCACCAAATTCCGTTTAGCATTCATATACCGTTCACAGTCTGTTCGTTCTTCATTCGTTCAGCATTCGTTTGTTTTAGTCCCCATTTGACGGTGTGTGTATCAATTTGACCTCTGTTGACAGTGTGTATATCAAAGTCCCCATTTGACGGCGTGTGTATCAATATGATCTCGGTTGACAGTGTGTATATCAAAGTCCTCATTTGACGGTGTGTATATCAAGGTCCCCATTTGAAGGTATGTGTATCAATTTGACTTCTGTTGACGGTGTGTATATCAAAGTCCCCATTTGACGGTATGTGTATCAATATGACCTCGGTTGACAGTGTGTATATTAAAGTCCCCATTTGACGATATGTATATCAATATGACCTCTGTTGACAGTGTGTATCAAAGTCCTCATTTGATGTGTATTAGTTTGACTATGTAATTACAATACTCATTATTAGATGATTTACGGCGTATTTGTTACTTTTCTTGCACTGTATTAATCAACTGTCTATATATTATTTTGTTTTTATTACAATGACTGATGAAAGTATTATTTGATATTATTGTAAAACAACGTTGATAGATTGCAGTTTGTGCGTACGAATAAAGTCCTATTTATACGACAAACATGATCCAATGCAATCTTAGTAAATGACATAGGTGTTTACATATCATTTTTTAGAAAGAAATGATTTTATCAAGAATAGGTATCAATAGTTCTGTCAAAATATACAGATATATAATGTTTTTAAAATATGCGTTGATAAGTAAAAAGATTGGAAGGCCAGTAAAACTCTATTGTTTTTACTTTTATTTTTCATAGAATATTTAAAACTCGGATATCATGACAGATCAAAATTTTGCATTTTGACTATAATTACTTTTGCGAAAATAGAGGTCAAACCGAGAAAACTTAAGTCACTCATTGACATACACTAGCTGTATATAAAACCATTGGTTTTATTTAAAAGTGTTAGTATTTCACGGAAAGCAACGCATTTAATTTTTATTTGTTTGTTTATTTTGCTCAAAGACAGATACGTTGCTCGCACTTTGTCTCATTTATAAGACATGGCCAATATTAAAAGTTCAACTAATAAAAGGCCAAATAACTCCACAGAAAGTCTCGTTCCTGTAATGTTCTCAGTTACCACTGTGTATAAGGTGTCCTCAATTGATCTTGTGTATCTTGTGGTCTTTAGTAGGCAGGATGTATCTGAACCGGAAATCCTCACTTGCAGGTGTTTTGTCTTATTATTAAATACTTGTGAAATCAAAATTTCAAATAGCACATGTCAATAGTAATAGTAAAATAAATACGTAGCAGAAAAACCATTGCAAAATACCAGCTAGAAAAGGGGGTTCCCATTCGCCTGTGTTACGTTAGAGGACCCAACTTGAAGGTTCTTACGCGTATGTGTGTGTGTGTGTGTGTGTGTGTGTGTGTGTGTGTGTGTGTGTGTACAAAGAATTACAGTAAAATGATGATGTTCATTTAAGGGGGCCATTTTTGGCCCTTATCATACATAGTTCTTTGTAAAATAAATATTTTTTAATGGCCACACAATATAAAAATCGGCATATAAATGAAAGAGAACATATTTTAGGGTAAAAGTCCCTGACCTTCTGACTTGTTGTAAGACGTGCTCTCTCTGTAGACACCGGATGTTGTCTGACACAGCATTGTCCATACTGTCCTCTTGGATCTGTTCCGTCAACCATTGAACCATGACTTATCATACTCCCACATGTAAGCCTAAAACACTAAGAGTCACAATTTAAGCGTACCACAAATTTTATTCAAAACAATATATTCTTAACATATATCATCGATTTTTAATCTTAAAATACGTTTAATACTTGGAATATGTTGACCCAAACAGTTTATACATATCAAAATCTCCAAAAAGTGTCATTAAAAAGAACTTCAATGCCTACTCTCGTACAGAGTGGGTCTGTGCTCCATATTTGTCTCATGGTCTAAATAAAAGGAAAACAAACCGATTTCAATTAACAAAAGCGTAGAAAGATGACCCACTATGCATGAAAACTATCATAATGTATCCCAACAAGTGAACGTTTTGAAAAAAAAATACAAGTCCGTAAATCCGTGGACAAAGTCACGCATGGTATTTAAACAACGAACTTTGTTGTGTCTGAAATGGCTCAGTGGTTTGAGCACCAGACATATTCAAGCTAGTCTTATATGACATGGGTTTTATGTTCAACTTGTGGGTTCGATACCACCAAAATTTAGGTGGCTCGACACACCAATGCATAATTTGATGGATCGATGAAGAAACAGTTTTGAGAGATTGTAATACAAAAATGACACCTATATCGGCTTCTGAATATTTTATATGAATTTTGTTTTTTTTGTTTTTTTATATATAGATACCGGAAACATCCTTTTAGCTGCAAAGAGGAAATATTAGAGCTAAAAATTTGATATCAATTAATGCACAATACAATTATCTATAAATAGATATAGAAGGCAGCCATATAAACTTTGTAATATTTTTGTAAAACAAATATTTATGAAAATAAAAAAAAAGAATTGTAGATATTTTTTAAATTATTGGAAATAAACTGCACACGAGGGTTGTCCAAAAAGTTCGTGGACAATCGCGTTTTTGTCATTGTAAATGGGTTTATATATACATATTGCATTTCTATATCTTTGTCATAAAATTTCTAATCAAACTAAAGTGGTTTTTAATATTTTCCATAGAAATAAACTAAAATTTCAATGTATCAAAGGATCGCGGAAAGTACGCACGGCCCAGTGTAAAAATTGTCAAACCTTTGTAATTGAGTTATAAGATATGAATATTTACAGTTTTTATAAAACATTTCAAAACTTCATAATTTTCAATAATGATGTAGTATGTATGGTGTACATCATTTCCATATGTCGTTTAAAGCTATTTGCAAACTAACAGGGGACCTTTAAAAGATATTAAAAGAACATGTCTTTAAAAACGCCTAAAAAAGCGACGTCAGCTAACCGCACTGAACAGCGCGCCATCATAAATTTGTGTCAACTGAGCTAAAACGCAGATAGAAACAAACCAAACGATGGAGGGAATAGAAAAATCATCGAAATAGTTCGAGTTTACTTATCCACAAGTGGTACAAGCGATATTTTGGTGGAGTGTGCGATTGTACCCTCTGACCAAGCGGTGAATTATTCATACTACTCTCAGGTAAACTCTGGACTATGACGTTATAGTAACGTCGTTATAGCTCAACGTCAGACTGGGCCGTGCAGTCTGTATAGGCAATGTATATATTACGATAAGTCCAATACAAAAATGAATATTACTCTGAATTTTACACATATACATTATTATACTCTATATTGAAATATAATAATATTTTCCTGATAATGGCGCCGTTATTTCGAATAAAATTACATGTCCACGAACTTTTTGGACAACTCTCGTATAAACTGTTACTCACATTTGACAATTGCTGTACAATCATATTTCAACAAGAAATTGAAACAAAATAGTGAAATTAAAGAAAAGTTGAAAAATCTTAAAATCAAACCGATCCCGATTTTAATTAAATTGATCCCGAACGAAATCACATCAAGTTAAAATGAATCACAATTTTGCAAAACGTTCAGGTTGGTTTGCTGTAAAATGGTTTGGTCATTTACTAACTTAATAATTTATATCAACTAGACTTTGACCCGTGCGTGCACGGGTTGACATTGCATGTGATATTGGGTATTTACGAAATAGATACATCGACCAACCGAAATGTTGACATTTACATAACCAAGCTTTAAGCCAACAATAATGCAAATGATTTCACTACACTCTGCTTGGTTAGAATAATCTGTGTCCCGAGACAGGCCTTCACCACAGTTAAAGTGCCCCCATATACCCGTAATGTAGCAAACAATTGCAGAATCGCTCCGAAACGATTTTGGGGGAAATTAATGAAGTTGCATTGAAAATAACAGTCAAATTATTCATAACAAACCATTTTAGGCTGTAAATATCTTTCATCTAAAAATCTAAATCATATTATCTCAGAGATTGCAAGAAAAACAAAAAAGGTTTTGTAACTTATTTATTGGCGATAATGGGCACGGCTGATATATACATATATGTATATTTTTCAATTTAGAAGTAAATACAATGTTTGTACAAACTTTAAATCAATATACAATGTGAGCAAATGTGACCTTGACCCTTGGAGGTGCAGCGGTCAAGGCCAAAGTTTCAAACAACAACAACAACTGTAAGTTGAACAAATGACAGCAATGTGACCTTGTTCCTGTGAGGTGCAAGACTCAAGGTCAAAGTTCAACTCATATACAATTTCAGCATATATGACCTTGACCCAGGGAGGTGCAGCGGTCAAGGCCAAAGTTTTCAACAACAACAAATGGGCATTTAAGAGAAGAGCCGCTCGATACGCCACAAGACCCCAATCGTGAGTGTTTTGCACCTAGCACTTGCACTTGGGGCCTCCGCCACCATGGGAACATTGGGTGGAGGCTTAGAGCGGCATCCCTTTAGCCGTGCCCTGCCAAGGGAGAATTAGAGCTATTGTGGCTGCGGATAAGCTGAAACACCGTGACAAAGAATTTCTTCAAGGCCCCCTTCACCTCAGCGAATGTTATTGTCATTTAAATTTTAGACCACGTGGTGCAGCCTGCCTGAAACGCTGCCACTGTTGACGAGAGATAGAATCAGCAATTAAATTAGTTTTTGTAGGTATATGTACTGCCCGGAAACAAATATTATGCAACATGCAATCGATAATAAAAGGACGAAGCAAGAACATAACTCTTTGTGATTTGGAGGTTAGTTTGTTAAGGATAGTGACTAATGCCTAGTTATCAATATGAAACAAAACTTTTTTGTTTGCCAGTCTAACACCCCATAGGCATAAAGCCAGAACAACAGGAATCAACTCCAAAGTAGTCATATCTGAGAGAATGTTTGTTTTTTCCTAACCTGTGGGCCAAGAAAAAGAACACCATTCACCTTGGAAGTATGCCCCACAACCAAGATCCTGAGACCCTGCACTGTCAGTGAAAAGATCTAAGGTTAAGTTAGAGGACCACTCTGCCTCACTGAAATACACTTTGCCATTAAAATCATGTAAAAAATTAAGCCATAACTGCATATCATCCTTCATTTCTTGCTTTAACCTGATAAAATGGTGTGGGTTGATTATGCCAATGGTGGCATTTTGCATTCTTCTAACAAATGCCCTGCCTGGTGTAATAGCCTTGGTAACAAAATTTAACTTGCCCAACAATGACTGTAGTTGTTTAAGTGTAATTGACTTTCTGTCTATAAATTTCTGAAGCAATGAAACTAGCTCAACACGCTTATGCACTGGCACTCTAACCATCATAGCAACAGTATCAATTTCTAAGCCTAAGAATACCAGATTATTTGTTGGACCAACAGATTTAACATCTGCCAATGGAACCCCCAACTCTTGAGCTACCTGTTTGAACACTTCCATCAGCTTTGAGCATGTGTCAGAGTCATTACCCGCAAAGATAAAGTCATCTAAATAATGGTCAATAGTGGAAAGACCTGTCTTCTGTTCTACAACCCATTGCAAAAATGTAGCAAACTCTTCAAAAACCTTGCATGATATAGAACAACCCATGGGGAGACACTTGCCTATATAATATTTTCTCTCAATTTTAATCCCCAGTGAGTCAAAATCTCCTGGATTAATAGGTAACAGTGTGAAAGCTGAATTAATATCCAACTTGCCAATACAAGCCACCTTCCCTACTTTTGCTAACATTTGGACCACTGAATCAAAAGATGAGTAATGAACTGTAGACTCTGCTGGATTGATAAACTCATTGATGCTATTGCCAGTTGGAAATGATATACTAGTATGTGTAATGAGACGCCGACCTGCATTGTCGCCTTTCGGAACGACCCCTATGGTTGATACCCTAAGATTAGAGATTGGCAGTTTTTCATAAGGCCCCCCAATCCTACCCAATTTGATTTCGTTGGCAATTTTTTCCATTGTCTCCCTAGGATGCTGATGTGCAGAAATTAAATTAGAACTTTCTACATGAAGTCTTGGGCCAGAGTAATGCAACCGAAATCCTACTAAAAACCCAGATAGTAGTTTGTTTGCTAAAGTTTTGTTTGGATAGTTTACCAAATAATTATTTAACACAAATTTATTGATTGGGGTTTTTCCTACGTCCCAAATGTTTTTGTGTAGCCCTGTAGGTAAATCTCGAGGGCTGGTATTGCTGTGGTCTCCATTGCTGTTGCTGGGACTGCAACCCAAATCTGTGGTTAGCTATTGTGTATGACATGCTTGAGCTGATGGGATTGGTACGAAAGGAAGATTGAGATGTTCTCTGCCCATTCTGTGTGTATGATTGTAGTCTGGTTTGATTGCAGCTAATGACGGGGTGCATGCCTGCGCAACAAATGCAAGAGTGTGAGTATTGACAATTACTCTTTAAACAATTGCCCTTGTAATTGCAAAACACTTGTGCCCAGATACTGATGATTGCGTGCTCTGGTGGTGGTTAACTAGCTTGGAAGACATATATAGAAGCCACAGCTCTGCGTCTACCTCCCCCCATGAGCTGGTTGGATTCAGAGCCTTGCGAAGTCTATACTGTGTATCGTTATTGTACAAGCCTGTTGACCCCCTTGCTACTCCTAATCTAACTGTATGTATGTATTTTAACAGTTCGGCAGACTTGGACGGGTGTGCAGACAAATAAATAGAAGCGAAAATGTGCATAGCATCAGTCCATTTTTCAATGGAGTCAACTTTTTTGACATTTTCCTTGGTAATAATCTCTCCTACATTATAAATGAGAAGTGGGTGGTAGGAGTGTATGAAGTTCAATAAATCTACCTTGGATTATGTTTTGCTTAATTGAATCACTCACATGCATGCCCAAGTTATGAACAGATTGTATAGGTACTATGTCATTAACTTCTCCAAACTGGTGAGTAGTTGCTTGTGGGAACTGCTGTGGGGGCTGTGGAGTCTGTGGAGGTGGCTGGTATGCTTGCACATGATGAGCTGTTAAGGAGCCAATGCTGGTAGCTGTGTGGCTTGCATATAAAGAGCCATTTGAGGAGCCGAAGTTGGTTGCTGCGTGGCTTGCACAGAAAGAGGCGGTTGGAGAGCAGGTACTGTTTGCTGTGTGGCTTGCACATGAAGATCCGGTTGAGGAGCCAGAGTTGGATATTGGTTGGCTTGTGATGTTTGTACATCGGTCTGGGTTGTCCTGCCGCTTCTCTTTACTCGTTTGGAAGGTTCTCTTGATGATGAGGATGCAGCAGTGGCAGTGCGTCCTGTTGACTGACGCTTAAGTGGCATGTCTGATGTCCATGGACCTTGGTTAGCTTGAATTGTTTAGCGATGATAACCGAAGAGACAAAGGAAATGAAGAATTAATTATCTTACAAATTACTCATTAATCTTTTAAAGATTGTTTGTAATCTTGACAAAAGGCAAACTTTGCTTTAATGCAGACTTGTCGTCAATCATTACGATAGGTTTATTTTAGGTTAATTATAAACTGATAAATAATGGTTGGATTAGATGGAAATGTTATAGGAGAATTTGCTACAGTCGTTTGACCAGTTCCGAATAGGGTACAGATTTGGCGGTGCTGTAACTGTTCCCGGGTGTTATTTTTAGATCTGATTTTTTGGCCGATATACACCATATCCCTGCTGATATTAATGCAATATTGCTGCATTTAATTTTTTTAAAATAAAATTTTATTCTAACAAATTACGCGGGAAGCCATTTTACCAGTTGCGAATAAGCCGATGAGTTCCGAATAGCATAACTGTTTCTATACATATCGAATGTAGATATAAAAAAGTTTCGGCCCTAAAACCATTGATTGAACCTGTTGAATATCAGGTTTAATGCAAACCACTCAGTTATTGGTATTTTCTTAACCTAAACAGTTTGATTTGCACGGAAATGACAGACAAAATCACCGTAACAATAATTTAGACTGGTTTCTAACATCTTGTCGGAAAACAGTCGCAGCGCCTCCACTTATCATTATTGTGGTACGATATGATTTATTTAAGACTGAGAAAGACATTTAATGAATTCCAGAAGTATTTATTATAATCCATCTCTTCATTCAATCCCAAAACAGAGGGAAACAAATTGGGTATTCGGAACTCGTAAAATGACGGCTCAATAAAATTCTGCATCCACTTGCGTTTTAATTTTATTTTTTTTTACTGTATGCTTTTTGGGTATGTTAGAATACATACTAAACCTACGTTTAATAAAAGAAATCTTGTTACAAGTGAAAATTTATGGCACCGACAAACGATTTTATGCGCATCTCAGCGTTGCAATGACCTGGATTCATTACAAAGCGAAAGTAGGTCGACTAATGTAAGACCGATATCAAATACATATATGACCGCAAAAATGAAACTACTGCAGAATTCAAACAAGCATTAATACGTGTTTATATTAAAAGTATTGGTTTTTTTCTCCATTTTTTATTTCATTAATTATTTGCTATTTAACTTCTGAACTATTCGGAACTTGTCAAAATTCGGAACTGGTCAAACGACTGTACTGGTACTGTACCAGTTATCGGCGAAGACCAGTTATCGGCTAAACTGAGAGTTTGGGTTTATAGCACGCGACAATCTAAGATTTTTTAATTCAGTCGTCTTTTTCGAATAAAGAAAAGTAAGTTTGCTTGAAAACTTTCTTGAATATGTTTTTTACATGAGCTTAAACGATCATTGTTTACCGCTGATTTTACATCTTTGCACTTTCAGCAGTGGGGAAAGTGACGTAAAAAGTTAAAAATAGAATATTACCTCTTTGTGATACGTTATTATATCCCTTCTTTAATTTGACATATAAAATCAATACATTTAACATGTATAAACAAAAGGAATTCACGAATTTCCGAGAGATTTGTAGCGCAATTGAACGCCTGATTGCATAATTATGTATTGAATAGTACACAATATGGTGTATTACCGTATGATAATAAACGAATTATTTTATGAGTTTTGTTTATAATGTATCATGAGCCCGAATACTTTAGTCTGACCTCACAAGGGGCATAATTCAAACTACATTTAGCAGAGTATAAAATCAACATGAACACAGATTTTTATTATGTTATTATCACGAAGCCGATAACTGGTACAGTAAATCGTAAAATCACGGCAAATTCGGGGCGTTCTTAAAAGCACAAAAACAAGATGTTTTGGGTTCTAAATAATGATATAAACTAACAGATTGATAAATGAGGAGTTCATTTTTTTAAGTATGTCAAGTTTTATCTAAAAAATATCAAGAAATAAGAATTTACGAAAAGAAAACGTTAAATTTTAGCCGATAACTGGTACAGTGCCAGTACATGTAGCCTACTTTATGAATAAGTAAATTAAAATGATTTTATCCTACATTGTACAATAAATGAGACAGTACATAAATAATAATTTAAGTGAGTGTTATGGATATAAAATAGTATTGAAAATAATTTGATCGACCGCCGGTAACCATGTTTTCCCACCAAACATTTAAAAACATTTATCTATTTAAAGATACAATTTTTTCCCCCAAGATCGAGCCCGATCGAATTATTGACCCCCCCCCCCCCCCCCCCCCCCCCGCTCCCAAGTTGATAAGTATATTTTTACATGTATAAGTTAAACGATAAGCTTGCGATAAATAATTTGCAAATAAATTAAATGGTAACTGTTGTCTCCCTTTGCTACGATGTAGAACGAAGCAATAGAATTTTAAATGTATGATTATAACGTTAATAGAATTAAAAATTATGTACGTGTGTTTGAACACATGGTGCATATAAATAGATTATTATATTTTAATTAAAATAAGATGGGAGAAAAAACTGTAACAAAATTTTAAAATACAATTGGGAAGACAGCACGGCGGCCCCCGAAACAAACTCGGACAATGTATATGGAGGGTAATCGTGTTCAAAAATCCAGACATGTAAACTTGTAAATTCAAATATGCAATCGTGTTGGTGTGTGAGTCTGAGTATGAATGTGTGTGATTCTGATCGTGTAACCTATAAAAACTCGGGCATAAACACTTTAAGATTTGACTCAGTTCCTCCTTATGATGCACATTTTGCAGCTTAATTGTTTTTGTTAGTTAATTTAACCTTCAACTTTGCACATTTTTAATCCATAGTTTCTGCATTTGTATCTTCATCCTCGGATAAAGCACAGTTGACTTGTTACAAATCGACAAATGTAAAGTCTACAAGTTTGTCGAATTTTGACATGACCTTATATGGCAAATGCTCGCTGCGGGAAAAGGCATGCCGTAATCGTCGGAACGGACTAAAATAAACATAAAATTCAGTTAAACTGTTCTAATGAACGATAATATTTTCTTTGAAACAAAATTATTATTTTTAGAAAAAGATATTGAGGTATGATTGAATCTGAACTAAACAAGAATAGGTGAATGTTTGTAAAAATCGGTGCCGGTTTGACGAATGCGCTAGTTTCTGTAATATAATTCCCATGGACACTGGTACATGTATAATACAACAAGGGTTAACTTTTACTAAAAATGAAATGCCTAAAATTTATTGTAATATCGCTAAAATTATTTGACATGTAATTTAAACTGAAAATTATAAAGCTGAATACGTACCCTTTCACAGGTGCTTGAGGACAGGACCCACCCCCCCCCCCCCCCCCCAATGTGGTACTCTTTTCTAGAAATGAGACGGATCAAGAAATTCCCTAGGGGGTATATATATATTTTGTGCGGCATGGGGTTTGGAGACCGCCGTGAGGCCCATATAGCTTCATGGCTTACCTAAATGCTTAGAATTTTGATAGTGAATTTCATATTCCTCATTTATTTAGAATTAAACGGCTTGTAAAAAAAAATTGGTAATTGTTCGCGGAAAATGTGTATATCTATATTTTTTAAATATCAAAATGACTGTTGTGCAAGTGCATGATAAATAATAAAACAATTCTGAAACTGTTATAAAAGAAATCATTAATTTAAGTACAAAATGTTGTCAAAAAATGAAAGGTTTTGAAGAAATAAAAAAGGGAAACTAGTATGTTTATGTTTTTATAATTATATTTTTTCTTCGAAAATCGAATTTCTGAAATTAAGGAACGGGTGGGTTAAACAGATTTGATCCTATATGAACTGGTAGAGTATTAATTATAAAATCTTATAAATATATACTGTATTGACAGTAATTTTACAAAACTAATTAGCTGCTTTATGGTAATCAGTACATGTTCACAAGTGGCTGTAAAGCTGTATTTAGCTTTCCGGAAAATTTTTATTAACCAACTTTTTTTTCATTTAGAGGGGGGGGGGGGGTGCCGCTACTCATATCTCATCTAAATTAAAATCTTCAAACTACTGTTTTCATGTAGTTAGTTTTTTTTCTTATTGATAACTCAGTTTTTTAATTAATCAGCAGGCCGACCCCATGAAGTTAAATTTAAATCTCTTTTTCGGAGGTGGGGGTGGGGGCTCTTGTCCCAACATTGTAGTAGCGATAAGGATGTTTTTGGTGATATTTTCTTTATTCAGCCGAGCTCTAAGTATACTTCAACGATTTATTACATGTACTCTAAAATAATAGAAATGCGTGTATACATTTAAACAGAGCATGATACCGGTATGTAAAATTTTCCAGATCTAAGATATCAGAGACCGATTAAATTCCTCACTCGCATCTTTTCTGGATTCTCTTGATATAAAGGACAACGATCTCATACTAGTAATTAATTGTTCGAAAAATCGTACTTCCTAAAAAAATGTTGTTATCCATAGATAATATGATGATATGTAATATTTTTGGTTTATTCGGTGCCCATTCCATCGATTAGGGCAGGTCTTTTCCTGCAGCTATCTGTGACGTCACTGTTTCCAAATATGGTCATGTCAAAATTCGACAAACTTGTAGACTTTAGATTTGTTGATTTGTAACATGTCAGCTGTGCTATTTCAGAAAACGGAGATATAAATGCAGAGACTACCGATGGAAAATGCGTAAATATAGTGACAGGTTACATGTAAATTACAAACAGCATTTTAAAGTTGCAAATGTGCATCTGTAGGAAGATTTACATTGAAGGTCTGCGGAGTCAACTTTAGAGTGTTTGTGTCCGAGTTTTATATATTACACGATCAGAATTACAACATTCATACTCAGGCTCACACACCAACACGATTGCATATTCGGATTTACAAGTTTACATGACTGGATTTTTGAACACGATTACCCTCCATAAATGTAGACCTACAGATAATCCGTGGTAATCGGTGTTTTTTAGCTTGGAAATTTGGATAATTGTGGATTATTGTCGCAATAAAAACTAAGAATAATCACCAGAATGTTATTTTTTGTTGATGATTTGAAAAAAATTGTGCTTTGCATAAAAATTTCTGAACACATAATGCACAAACCTACTTCTTGCAGTGAATTTATGGAAAAGGGCGATCGAAATGCGTGCGCATGATTTATATACACGAAAGGGAAGTAATGAGTTACTGAAGGGGAGGTAATAAATTTGTTAATAAGGAGAAGGAAAATATAAAGTTGCATTCCTTCGATAACAGCATCGTATTCCTATAAAAATACGGTATAGATGCATAATTAATTAAGAATTTAACACTTTTTCACCACCGTTTTTTACTCGCTTTGAATTTACACACCAGGTTGACATTCGGAACTCTCGGGATTTTTCATATTAAATGCACTAAGTTAGAGTTATCTCCCGTATTTCCTTTGATGAACAGAATGTATGACAAATTTTCAATGAAAATTTACACGTATTTGTAATATCCGTTCTGAGTTTATCCATGCAAATGTGATGTTGTGGAAGCATAAACTAAAGAGCCTCTCGTGATTTAGCGTGAATGTAATGCGCAAGATTGCAAAATCCAAAAAAATCCAGATGATCTCCTGATTTTTAAAGCATTTTTGTTGATTTTTAATTAGCGAAGCTTGATTGAGAAAAAATAAAAACAAATTGTAATCTGCAAGTACCAATGATGTTTCAAATATATAAAACAAAACACAGTACTCTTCCAATTAATCGGTATTGAAGCCCAAAAATTCGAGTCTATTATCTTTATATAGTAGTATAGATTACTCATAATAAACTATAGTTTATTTGTAAAATTTTAATTTTAGAATAATTTTGATCAGGATCAGGTTCTTTTTTCAATCGGAATGGGTTAAATTTTAATAAATAGCAGTTTTTTCTAAAATTTCACATTTTCATTTTATTTTCTTTGTAAAATATCATTGTTTGGTAAATACTTTTTGTGGATATATATTATTCTTTAAATTGTATCCATAGATTAAAAAGATATCAAAGAATTTTGATTTTCAGAAATATTTTTTTTATATCAAAAGTTAAACACTTGATCAAATGATCTTCGGCATGAATTTATTTATAATTTAATTACACATTAGTTGACACCAAGTTTAAGCTCTAAAATATCCTGTTTGTCTGCAAAACTCTTTTTCCTATTTCAATGGAAAAATACAAAAAAAAATCATATAAAATAACTGAAAGCCGATATTGATCTCTGTTTTGTGCAATTACATTTCATAAAAGATTCTCAAATAAAATTTTGGTGTGTCAAACAACCTTAAAGGCAATATTTCTTTTCTTATCGTTAGTTAAATATATTTTAAACTGAATACAGTTAGAAAATGTGCTTTTGCAAACTTGTATTATTTGAAAAAATTGAATAGATTTAATTTGAAAACAAAAAAATTCAAAATTGTATTTTACGACTAAACCGAATGGGGATTTGCGCTACATGTCTCTTATCCTCCATCTTCTTTTAAAAAGGGCGTGGTCACGATTTGGTCAAATACTATTTTTCGATTTTAATATTTACAATACTTCAGTAAGGCATTTTCGATAGGCAACCAAAAATTGAGTGTCAATCGTTGAGTTTTAAGCGAGTTACAGAACTTACAATTCTTTGCTATGTAAACAAAGCTTTTGTTTACATTCTGAATGTTGAAGTAAACAATTCAGTTTTAGACCTAAAATGAATGTGTTAAACATTAGGAATTATTTATTGATGCTTGAAATGAATAAGAAGATAGAAAAAATCATCTTGAATTTTTTTTTCACCGGTATATGTAATCTACGTATCAAAAACAGGACACGAGCCTTGTTTACATGACAAAGAACTGTAAGCCCTAGCTGTATCTTGCTTATAACTAAACGACTGGACCTCAAATTTCATTTGATAATTAGAAATGCATTCCTAAAACATTGTAAATAATAAAAATAGAAAAATTGAATTTGACTAAAATCGTGACCAGTCCCTTTAAAAAAAAACCAACAACCGTTTTTTTAACTTTGCTTTAAAATAGAAACAGAGTAAGCTTAAAATATTATACCCCTTTCTCAAATATTTAAGCATTGTTGTTTTTTTAAACTCATACATGTACATATAATTCACTTTTGGACATATGTTTAGTGATGTAAATATTGATCTTACATTAAAAGTTTCCCTATCCTTCGCAAACCAACGATGAAACATGGAGTTGAGCTCCCCCTCCCCCACATTGCGGGAGGACTGCTTCATATTCCTCTTCAGCTGCCTCTCCAGAAGTCTTTGTTCCAGATTCAAGTAGAAAAACTCTCGGCTACTATGCCATTTCAGGAAATCCTTTATGTCATCAAAGAAGAGAGAAATATGAATTCATATTAAAATCCATGACTTAAATGAACTAACAGTTTTCTTTCTCTGCGACTTTAAACGTGGAAATTTCTGTGTTAGAAATTTTTAAACAGTTGAGCTTCAAAAAAAGGTACTCACATTAATATTTTCATTATTATTCATCAACGTATTCCCTATTCCACATGACTTGACACTTACGGTAATAACACCCATCTCCTCCATTCGGCCTGGAGTATCATGGGGATCTGCAAACTGGATACTCATCTGATGGAACATGGAAAGTAACTTCTCTTGGCGGGCTGCCAATCGTTTCTGGAGTTCAGCTTTCTCGTCTGGATTCAGCTGTGGATTGGTCATGCAGTTTCTCCACTATCTGGATACAGGTCTTATCCAGACGCTGCATGGTCTTCTCCAGATCTTTCCGCCGGAACTTTATTTCCACTGTTCCTTCTGGTTCAAAGACTCCTCCCCGAAGCAAACATATTCGAATGAAAAATAAAAACATGTCTATTTAAAGAGATAGCAAATGAAGATATTTACACTGAATATTGTTCTCAAATATTAGTTATTAACCAATTTAGGGTGAATTTACAATTTTATTCAAAGTTTGAACACTATTTGAAATGTTCTGCATACATATATTATATACAAATGATTTCCCAATAACTTTCTCTTAGCTTTGTTTTTTTTGAATTATCCAAAATAGTTATTTTTATTACTCCGAGTTATCTACCCTGCTGAGTTCATCAGCGTACATTTCCATGTGGGTAGGGTTAATGGTGGGGTCTACAACGACCCAGGCCCCACCCCTCAGCTCGGCATAGGGGGGAATGTAGATTATGATTGGTTAATTATACTCTCTGAGGGCGTCCACTATGTAGGGACCAAACTTCAACACCTGGACATGCATGTCTGAAAAGCAGGTACAAATGATTCAAAATAAACAACTCAAAGGTTAATTAAATGCTAAACGCCAATGACTTTAATCTATATCTGAAATATTATCAATTATACCTTTCATTAAAATAGGCATGTAGACCATGTCATTCAAGAAAGACAAACATGTCTTCTTAGTCTTAATCAAGTGTACTTTACAAAAAATGCAATTAATGCATTTTACAATAACATTCATTTATAGAAGAAATAGGGGGAACAATCTACAAGAAAAAGATGTCATTCCCTTCATTCCTCCAGAGAAACCTCTCCAGTTAGTAATGATCATCGGAGGGAGCTTTTCTTTGTCGAAGTCCTTAATAGCCTGTGCCGTCTTGTAGGCAGATTCTGGGAACCACGCATGGCCCACCTGTTGTATCATCTGCACAAAACATTCAATGATTTCCATTTCTGTTTGTTGACTATACAAATGCTACACAACAATACATGTAGTTATTATAGCATTCGCTATATTTTTATATATTTTATCATTATTTTATGTTTTTATATTGACGTTTTGTAGGAAATAATAGGCGAGACAGGCGAGGACAAACTGAAGAGAATTCTGAAAGAGCGGGGCGTTAAGGTGTACTGGGGGACCGCCACCACCGGGGAGCCACACGTGGCCTTCTTTGTACCTATGTCCAAGATAGCCGCTTTCCTCAGGACAGGATGCGAGATATATTCAAGGAAATCATTTTTCATCATTCATGTGGCCTTAAAATGTTAACAAAGACAGATATTGCCTCTGTTGGGTTTATACTCAGATCATCCATTTTCAATAATTATTGCTGTTTCCAAAAACATACTTTAAAAAAAAATCATGATCATGTTATTTGCACTGCCTACAAGAAACAATTTGTATCTCCAGGGATGTATATACTAACGGGATAGGCAACTATCGCAAATCTCGCTGAAATCACGCGGTACGTGATTTCATAGGTCAGATTTAACTTCATTTATCTATGATGTTACCAGATATATCATTATAAAACCTTTAAAAAACTATCTTGAAACTATTCTAGAATTATTTTTTGCACTTTATAACCCTGATCTGATAATAATTACTACGGAGTTCTTAACCCCCCCCCCCCCCCCCCCCCCCCCCATTTTCCGAGATTACGTAATTATTGATCTTTATTTTCTTTATATCTAAATTAGTTAACAACATATTATTAAAAATGTATGAAAAACCTATCTCTTTTAACAAGAGGAAATAACTGATCTAATAAAAACGACATATTCTAATGGGATTTAACATAGTTTTAAAAACTTGCCAAGGCTCGCGTGATAGTTTGGGAAGTAAACATGGCGAATGTAGAAGTTGCCTATCCCGTTAGTATATACGTCCCTGGTATTTCTTACTTTTTAAAACCTTTCAGTGGTTTTTGTTAGATTTATCTCTTAGTTTCTCTGTTGGTAATATGGTCAAAACCACATTTCATAGTATAAAGTGTCTTTTAAAATTTCCTTTTGGATTTATGCCTCATAATTAACACACAGTATTTATGGTGATAAATACAGCTAACATGAATAGAATTATCTCTTTGAATTGTTGCAATCAGTAAATGTTTCCAAATGAGACCTTTGTCTTTTCCTTCTGTTTGCGGATTTACATGCTTACCTATAGAACATGAAGGTCCTCTGGGACCGCCTGACTTTGCGAGTTCAGTATTTTGAGAGAGCAATCAAAGCCATGCTAAAATCTATTTGAGTTCGCCAGGAGAACTCAAGTCTGTCAAAGAATCAGACTACCAGCTAAGCAAGTGAGAGCAGCCATTTACACGTGTTTTCTGATTTACTGTATTTCATGATTTAAAAAATTCTCAGTTAAATCATGAACAATGAAACTAAACAATTTATTAATGTTAAGCACATAAATTACATCTTCGACAATTTCAAATGCATTCTTAATCTATCCTGAACTGTTGATTCTTACCTCTAAGTCTAAGTGAGTCTAAGTGATGTATTGTACTTTACTACAGCATGGAATATTTAGATAACGAATTTGCGTATTTCTGAACTAAAAAATTAAAATTGATTCGTGACAAGTGTGCGGAACTGTGAATTATTGTGATTAGCAGAGAATACTCTCTGGATGTTTACAGTCTGTCGTCATGGTTACGGAACACGATGCAAAGAAAGCTGGCGTCAAGATGGTCAAGCAGGTGGGGAATCCCCTGCTGAGCGGTCTTCTGTACCCAGATCTCCTGGTACGGTGAAGGTATACAAGTACTGTATAAACAGGTATCCTCCCTAACCCACCACGTCAGGTACGGCCACTTTGTACAGATCTATATGACTGTTTAATTGATATAGATCTCCCCTGACCATAGTGGTTTACATTTATATGCAAATATTTATTCAGTTTCGGTTGACTGGGGATCATGTACTGCAATAGAAATTGGATTCATTTTGTTAGATTTATTATTAGTTAGGTTAGAGGGTAATTTGTTAAATCCATTTCGGTTTGGTAACTCTGCTGTTTACAAATAAATATTTTATTTATTATGAACATGATGAATGTTTTTTATGTCATACATGTATTTGTTCTTTTTACTTTGGAATTTTGGAATTTAAAATTATCTATTTCCATAACACTGTTTTTTTTTTACTTTAAATATCTAGGAAAGCCATTTGACTTAACCCACTGCGTCCCGTGGGGACGTAGGTCGGCTACAGTGGCTCTCCATCTTCTTCTGTCTTTTGCAATTAGTAAAGCCAATTAAAGCTGTATCTTTCATGAAGTTGTAAAAGCTATAAGCTAACAATTTGGTTAAAGCATGAATTTAAATATTTTATTTACATTCATTTATCAATTTAGAGTTGAGTTGGTGGGATATCATGCCAATATGCTATTTGGTGGTCTGCAGGCTAACTTTTCTAATTATCAGTACTTTGTTTCCAGGCTTTGGATGAAAAGTATTTAAAAGTGGATGCTCAGTTTGGTGGTGTAGATCAGAAAAAAAAACAAATTCACATTTGCTGAAAAGGTAATTTTCAAAGAATTATTATATAATACATTTTTAAAAGCTAAAGTTTAAAACCAGTACTATTGTAAAGATTTCATGTTTCTTTCATCTTTTGAATTTTTTTTTAACTTGATCAAATTATTATTTTATTGGCAAATGATGTTAATATAAAAAAATTAAAAGTTCCTTATTTAGAATTCTTGATCCACTGTAGAATTCACCTCATGAACCCCATGGGTAAATATTGGTTGTTAATTAAATACTAATTCTAATTAACGATTAAGGGTATTGGAACACTAGTTTTTTTTTTTCACAGACAAGGAGCACAACTTAATATTTTGATATTAAACAACATTCTAAGGGCATTCAGAAGTTGGAGTTCTATTCGCTTTTCGCTATTCACTATTCGAATAGCGAATAGAATTCTGCGGTCGGTTCGCTATTCAAATTACCGTAAACATGCTAATAAACGTAAATTAAAATTCCACATAAACATCCCTTTTTTAATGTAAAGAAACAGTTATATATTAAAATCATATCTTGCTGACCAGACCTGAACATTGACCTAATTAGCTAGCCTGGCGAAAAGGTAAGGAATTCATCATACTGTTGCAATGGGATAGCTTTCAGGGGGCTGGCTAACACCCTGTATCCCACATTTGGGCCTTCATATTTGGAGGAGGTGGGGCCCCGGGAATGCCCAGTCGACCCTCAAAAGAAATTGGGTTTACACGACCGGTAACAGGCTTAGCTAGCCTGGCGAAAATTGGAAATTTCGCATAATGCAGTTGCAATGGGATAGCTTTCAGGGGGCTGGCTAACACCCTGTATCCCACATTTGGGCCTTCATATTTGGAGGAGGTGGGGCCCCGGGAATGCCCAGTCGAGCCTCAGAAGGAATTGGGTTTACACGACCGGTAACAGGCTTAGCTAGCCTGGCGAAAATTGGAAATTTCGCATAATGCAGTTATAATGGGATAGCTTTCAGGGGGCTTGCTAACACCCTGTATCCCACATTTGGGCCTTCATATTTGGAGGAGGTGGGGCCCCGGGAATGCCCAGTCGACCCTCAAAAGAAATTGGGTTTACACGACCGGTAACAGGCTTAGCTAGCCTGGCGAAAATTGGAAATTTCGCATAATGCAGTTGCAATGGGATAGCTTTCAGGGGGCTGGCTAACACCCTGTATCCCACATTGGGGCCTTTATATTTGGAGGAGGTGGGGCCCCGGAAATGCCCAGTCGACCCTCAAAAGAAATTGGGTTAACACGACCGGTAACAGGCTTAGCTAGCCTGGCGAAAATTGGAAATTTTGCATAATGCAGTTGCAATGGGATAGCTTTCAGGGGGCTGGCTAACACCCTGTATCCCACATTTGGGCCTTCATACTTGGAGGAGGTGGGGCCCCGGGAATGCCCAGTCGACCCTCAGAAGGAATTGGGTTTACACGACCGGTAACAGGCTTAACTAGCCTGGCGAAAATTGGAAATTTCGCATAATGCAGTTATAATGGGATAGCTTTCAGGAGGCTGTCTAACACCCTGTATCCCACATTTGGGCCTTCATATTTGGAGGAGGTGGGGCCCCGGGAATGCCCAGTCGACCCTCAAAAGAAATTGGGTTTACACGACCGGTAACAGGCTTAGCTAGCCTGGCGAAAATTGGAAATTTCGCATAATGCAGTTGCAATGGGATAGCTTTCAGGGGGCTGGCTAACACCCTGTATCCCACATTGGGGCCTTCATATTTGGAGGAGGTGGGGCCCCGGAAATGCCCAGTCGACCCTCAAAAGAAATTGGGTTAACACGACCGGTAACAGGCTTAGCTAGCCTGGCGAAAATTGGAAATTTTGCATAATGCAGTTGCAATGGGATAGCTTTCAGGGGGCTGGCTAACACCCTGTATCCCACATTTGGGCCTTCATACTTGGAGGAGGTGGGGCCCCGGGAATGCCCAGTCGACCCTCAGAAGGAATTGGGTTTACACGACCGGTAACAGGCTTAACTAGCCTGGCGAAAATTGGAAATTTCGCATAATGCAGTTATAATGGGATAGCTTTCAGGAGGCTGTCTAACACCCTGTATCCCACATTTGGGCCTTCATATTTGGAGGAGGTGGGACCCCGGAAATGCCCAGTCGACCCTCAAAAGAAATTGGGTTTACACGACCGGTAACAGGCTTAGCTAGCCTGGCGAAAATTGGAAATTTCGCATAATGCAGTTGCAATGGGATAGCTTTCAGGGGGCTGGCTAACACCCTGTATCCCACATTTGGGCCTTCATATTTGGAGGAGGTGGGGCCCCGGGAATGCCCAGTCGAGCCTCAGAAGGAATTGGGTTTACACGACCGGTAACAGGCTTAACTAGCCTGGCGAAAATTGGAAATTTCGCATAATGCAGTTATAATGGGATAGCTTTCAGGGGGCTGGCTAACACCCTGTATCCCACATTTGGGCCTTCATATTTAGAGGAGGTGGGGCCCCGGGAATGCCCAGTCGACCCTCAAAAGAAATTGGGTTTACACGACCGGTAACAGGCTTAGCTAGCCTGGTGAAAATTGGAAATTTCGCATAATGCAGTTATAATGGGATAGCTTTCAGGGGGCTGGCTAACACCCTGTATCCCACATTTGGGCCTTCATATTTGGAGGAGGTGGGGCCCCGGGAATGCCCAGTCGACCCTCAAAAGAAATTGGGTTTACACGACCGGTAACAGGCTTAGCTAGCCTGGTGAAAATTGGAAATTTCGCATAATGCAGTTATAATGGGATAGCTTTCAGGGGGCTGGCTAACACCCTGTATCCCACATTTGGGCCTTCATATTTGGAGGAGGTGGGGCCCCGGGAATGCCCTGTCTTTTGTTGATGTAGCTTTTAATAATGAATTGTAAATAAATTATATACACCTTATTTTACACGTCGCTTTGTTATCTAAATTTCTTTTATATTTATGTCTTATTATTTCTTCTTTCTTTGCTGAAATACGACATGCAGTTTTGTTTTAAATTTGTTTTAACTTGTTTTTCAAGTATGGGAAAGATCGATCACTTTCCCTTCGAGTGAGATTTCATGTTCTGCCCCCCCCCCCCCCCCCGTTCCATTATAAAATCGAAAGTGAAAATTTAGGCCGCATTTTCTATTCTTATCTGATAAAAAGGGCTGATTCTCACCAAAACGTAAATGATAAATATTATACCAATTTATGCCCTTCAAGTAACCACCAAAACCCCACATTTACCCCTTTTTGTAAAATTTGACAGGGTCTTTCGTGCGAAACTGTCCCATGCCACCTACCAAAATACCATATCAATTTGTTGACATGAAAGTCAAGGTAGCCTTCAATATGTAAAAAATAACCGCGCACGACAAAAAATTGACTAGTCTTGTTTACTTCTTTTAAACAGGTTAACACTATGCTTCCAAATAGTTAATTATCAGCAATAACCCCCCCCCCCCCCCCCCCCCCCCACACACACACACACACCTAAAATATGTCTTTTATTCAACCAATTGCTCAATGTTTTACAGCTTTTCCATGTAAAGGAGGCGATGTGTATATGACTTTGTCAATTGACATTATATTTACATCTGTATAGATACCAAAGAAAAAATCAGTGTACATAGAGTGGACAACTATATGCGTAGATCTAGATGGAGAGGGTCGGACCCCTCCCCCGGCAAACAAAATTATATTTCACCCCTCCTTTTGGGTGAATTTTTCTTGATCTTGAAGGCACCCCCTTCTCTCTCTCTCTCTCTCTCTCTCTCTCTCTCTCTCTCTCTCTCTCTCTCTCTCTCTCTTACTCTCTCTCTTTCTCTGTCTGAGTGTCTGTCTCTCTCTTTCTCTCTCTCCAACTCTCTCTCTCTCTGTTATACCAACATATAAACCATGGATACACAGGTGTAAAATGTCCACTTACTTTACAGGTCGATGCCCGGATTCAGAAAATTTATCTCGCGAGGGTAAGGGAGGGGGGGTCTGAGAGATAATTTTGTTTGGCGGGGGATTGGGTGACTTCCTCCATAGAGATGCCAATTCTACGGTAACGTAGGTTTGTTCTTTAGTAACTATGATAGAAAAATTCACGCTACGCCAGAAGAAATACTCCCACTCTTTATCGACTTGCAAAATTGTGATAGATTTAGAAAACTGAACATATTCTGTCAGTAAAATATGTCAGATATCGTATAAATATCAAAGAATAGTACATGACTGTATGCATTTATTTGCATATAATAATTTATCTATCTATACTACTATATTAAAATAATAGACTCGAATTTTTGGGCTTTAATACCGATAAATCGGAAGAGTACTGTCTTTTGTTTTATATATTTTAAACATCATTGGTACTTGAAGATTTCCAATTTATTTTTATTTCTTCTCAATCAAGTTTCGCTAATTAATAATCATCGAAAATTCCTTTTTAAAATCCGGAAATCATCTGGATTTTTTGGATTTTACAATCTTGCGCATGCGCATTACATTCACGCTAAATTACGGAGGGCTCTTTAGTTTATGTTTCCACAATATCACATTTGCATGGATAAACTCAGAAACGATAATACAAATACGTGTAAATTTTCATTGAAAGTTTGCTACATGTATGTATTCTGTTCATCAAAGAAAATACGGGAGATAACTCTAACTCAGTGCATTTGATATGAAAAATCCCGAGAGTTCCGAATGTTTACATGGTGTGTAAAATTTGAAGCGAGTAAAAAAGTTGGTGTAAAAGTGTTGAATTCTTCATTAATATGAATTAAATTTTTAGATGAAATCTATTCACAGCCTCAAAATGGTTTGTTATGAATAATTTGACTTATTTTCAATAAAGCTTCATTTATTTTCTCAAAATCGGAGCGATTCTGCAGTTTTTTGCTACATTACGGGTATATGGGAGGCATTTTAACTGTGGTGAAGGCCTGTCCCGAGACACAGTTAGATTATTCTATTAGAATAATATTAGATTATTCCGATATCATATGCAATGTCAACCCGTGCACGCACGGGTCAAAGTCTAGTCGTTTAAAGGAAAACAGACAATCCAGGAAATGAGTGGATTGATTACTGCACCATCCCCCCCTCCTCCTCGTAATCTACATCATTGCCAGATCCGATAGTCTAACTGACTCTAAGTTAGACTTTAAAATCAATTAATTTATTTGTTTGAACATATAGCAAATTCGTGAGAATTTAAAATCTTTTTTTCATTTGGTTCTTGGCTTTTTCACGCCGCTGTAAATACCAAAGCATTTCGTTTAAAGAACGAAATGTGGTGTGCCAATATTTTGATTTCATGATGATTTCATGATTTTAATTGATATTGCACTATTAAATTGGTTTAAATCAATTTCGTTCGATGTTATTTTTTCTACAACCACTACCATCACCTAGCTTGCGAATCCGAAGCGTTTGAGTCACCACTGGTGCGCTGTCCTAGCTATATATATTCCTAGTTTGCACATGTTATAAATTGAATGTATCAGGGAAGTAGCATCTGTTAAACAGTTTTGAATGTGGGTGCCAGAAATATCCTATATCATGATAAGCAAATACCTTTATTTATGAATTATAACAAGTCTTCAAAATCTATCATAAAGATTTAATAATTCGATACAATTATTCTTTAAAGCTGTGAATTTCAATTCAAGTTATTTATTAATTATAAACAGCCCTCATAGGGGTAACAGGAAGATTTTACAATAAACATTCATAATGTACAATAAACATATCCACAAGAGGGAGCGATTGTATGTTTGAAAGGTTACAGACATAAAGCATTAGCACACATGTTTTATTTATATATTTAATGGGACATGGTCACGATTTTGGTCAAATTTTATTTTTCTATTTTTATTATTAGCAATGCTTTAGGAATGCATTTCTAATGATCAAATGAAATTTGGGTGCCAGTCGTTGAGTTTTAAGCAAGATACAGGGCTTACAATTCTTCGTCATGTAAACAAGGCTCGTGCCCTGTTTTTGTTTACATAGGTTCAATATACCATTAAAATTATTTTTAAAGCTGGTTTGTCTTTCTTATTATTCATTTTAAGCATAAATAAACAGTTCCTAACGATTAACACATTCATTTTAGGTCTAAAACTGGAATTTTTACTTCAACATTCAAAATGTAAACAAACGCTTTGTTTATATAGCGAGGAATTGTAAGCTCTGTAACTCGCTTATGACTCATCAAATGACACTCAAATTTTGGTTGCCTATTAAAAATGCCTTACTGAAGCATTGTAAACATTATAATCGAAAAAAATTTTTGTGACCAAAATCGTGACCATGTCCCTTTAAAACATGTTTATATAATTAAAAATAAACACCAATATATAGATATGTCAAAATACATATATTACATGATGAGAAATTAATTATCAAATATAGTTGATTAGTAAATAGTTAGTTTCAACTTGGAAAGAAATATATTAGTTACAGATTTATTATATCTTAAATAAAAACAGTTTCTCTAGATTCAGCGGTATTAAAGCACAACCAAAGCATTTAATTATTTGTTAAAATGTTAACAAACTTCATGGACGTATTTGCATTATTAATAATATTTTCATTCTTTCTCCGACCAATGAGGGTTTTTATTTCGTTCCTGGTTTCCGTAATTCTAATCGGATGCAAATTATAGACTCCCTCTAAATGGGATACCAGTTTATCGCGGATTAACTTCAGCCTGAGGCGGGACCCAATTTTATCTTTGTGGACTAAGACAACTGTAGATAAAGTTCATTTTTCAAGGACACAACACACATTAAGTGGCCACACTGAAGTTTTTCATATTTTTATATTACTCTCACATAATATATGATACATCATATGGCATATGAATCGTTATGAAATAACCGTGTGAACTCTGTTATATGTATTGATAGATAACACAAGTCTACCAAAGACCCATATTGATTTAAATATTCGTTCAACCTTGTACAAGCGATTAAAGAGCATATTACATAACCTCTTGTTTCGTTATCGATTTTATACACTATAAAAATCTAAACGTACTACATACATGTACATACAAATATTATTACATGTAATACCTCAAATTATTCATCTCTGCTTACTTTTAATATTTAATTTAAAAAGGGTTAAGATAAATGGTGTGATAACTGTATTATATAAATGTCCTTATACATTCACAATAATAACTCCGTCTTAAATGTAAATTGATTTCACCAAGTACCACATTTGATATAAGAACATATAAATATGTAAGTCACTCCCTAATATAGTATTCCTATTATAATCATTTACATGAAATTTATGACTGTTAGGTGTAATCCTAATTCCTTTTGAGGGTCGACTGGACAGCCAGCCCCTTCAATGATATTCCCATTTTAACTTTATTATACTAAATTACTATGTTCACAAGGCTAGCTATGCCTCTTTGAGGTCGTGTAAACCCAATTCCTTTTGAGGATCGACTGGACATTCCCAGGGCCCTAACCCCCTCAAAAAATAAAGGCCCCAATGTGGGATACAGGTGGTTAGCCAGACCTTTGAAAAATATTCCACAATAACGGTGTTATACGAATTTTCCTATTTTCGCCAGGCTGGGTAGGCATTTTAATGGCCGTGTAAACCCAATTCCTTTTGAGGGTCGACTGGGCATTCTTGGAGCCCCATCCTCACCAAATATGAAGGCCCAAATATGGGATACAGGGGGTTAGCCAGCCCCTCGAAAGATATCCCATTATAACTGTACTATACGAAATGTCCAATTTTCGCCAGGCTAGCTTAGCCTGTTAACGGTCGTGTAAACCCAATTCCTTTTTAGGGTCAACTGAGCATTCCCGGGGCCCCACCTCCTCCAAATATGAAGGCCCAAATATGGGATACAGGGGGTTAGCCAGCCCCATGAAAGATATCCCATTGAAACTGTACTATACGAAATGTCTAATTTTCGCCATGCTAGCTAAGCCTGTTAACGGTCGTGTAAACCCAATTCCTTTTGAGGGTCGACTGGGCATTCCCGGGGCCCCACCTCCTCCAAATATGAAGGCCCAAATATGATAAACAAGGGGTTAGCCAGCCCCATGAAATATATCCCATTATAACTGTACTATACGAAATGTCCAATTTTCGCCAGGCTTGCTAAGCCTGTTAACGGTCGTGTAAACCCAATTCCTTTGAGGGTCGACTGGGCATTTCCGGGGCCCCACCTCCTCCAAATATGAAGGCCCAAATATGGGATACAGGGGGTTAGCCAGCCCTATGAAAGATATCCCATTATAACTGTACTATACGAAATGTCCAATTTTCGCCATGCTAGCTATGCCTGTTAACGGTCGTGTAAACCCAATTCCTTTTGAGGGTCGACTGGGCATTCCCGGGGCCCCACCTCCTCCAAATATGAAGGCCCAAGTATGGGATGAATTTCTTACCTTTTCGCCAGGCTAGCTTATTATGTCAATATTCAGGTCTGGTCAGCAAGATATGATTTTTAATAATTAAGTGTATGTGGAATTTTAATTTACGTTTATTAGCATGTTTACGGTAATTGGAATAGCGAACCGACCACAGAATTCTATTCGCTATTCGAATAGTGAATAGCGAAAAGCGAATAGAACTCCAACTTCTGAATGCCCACATAGAGCCTTGTTTTGTCAGATGTGTTGTTTTCCTAATGTGCGCGATCAAATTTAGCGGGGAGTTTTGTTTTTCCCGTGTCTTTATTAAAGCTGATTTCAATTCATAAACGCATTTGGTCGCCATATTAGTTTCGATCACCCTTCAACTGCCTCAGGGGTATATACATACCGGTCCAGAAATCTACTCGTTTGCTTTATCACAGGATAAATATCTGCCATTCAGTCAAATGAAAGGTGACTGAAAGGTAACTGAAAAGTGACTGAATGGCATAGCTATGCCATTCAGTCACCTTTCCAGACCATTCAGTTATCATTCAGTTAACTGAATGGCAGAGCTTCATCCTGTGTATGATCGAGGCATTCAGTTTGCTCAGACTTCTTAATGCATAAACTACACATTGTAGTAAAATGTTAGTATGAACAGAATAAAGGAAACTACAATCAATCAAACATAAAATAGGATTAATTCTTTGAAAAAATATCGAAGATATCCGTATTATTTTGCACAGATAGCGCTGCCTTATTTACTTCGCATGCACATCAAACACATCGGTCATTGCACGTTCTCCAGTGTGTGGTTTGCGCACACATGTGCGATGTTATAACAAACACAGAAGAGAGACAGGAGAGAGAGAGAGAGAGAGAGAGAGAGAGATTGCCAGTCTTTGGTACACTACATGTACATATGCATAAAGACACATCAAAAAAGCGGGCTTTCAGTATTTCAGTACTTTAATTTGGTAATCCCCCAAACAAAACAAAAAAAAAGAAGATAACAAAACAAAAAAAGCTATACAATCACTATGTTCCTGAATCTGAATGGTAACGACTTTTTCTGAACACTTTTCCTAAAACCGACATGAATTCACTTTCTGAAACCGATATTTATTATAATGACGTCTTTATTTGAATTAAATAGTATCGTTTGGAAAGTAAATTTTAATATTCTAACATAATTTGTTCTGCTGAGTATTAAATGCATAATAAGCAATACGTGAGATCTACCCGAAAAAAGTATAATAGTCGTGACAACAAAAAGTCGCATTTAAAAAAATACTATGCAAACAAAAACTAGCTTTCAAAACCGGAGGAAGGTATATATTTGTTGTATTTCTCAAGGCATTGAAAAGAACCAGGGATCGAATATAATTTTAAATGCTTGGTATATAGTCGTGGAATAAACTTCTTTCATTGACAACTTCCAAAGTTAACTTAAATAGATAAATAGTCAAACTGCTATATATGATCCAAATCAACCGCATTTTCGATTAGCACTTTTCATACAGTGTTAAAGGAAAACTGTCATTTCATGTCATTTGCCCAAAATGAGCTGTAGCCTCTCTTTAATTTAAATATTTGATCTCCATAAATTTTGGTTAGAAATATATTTGATCCCTCTCTACAATCGAATCATACGTTCTGTTAAAAATTAAAAAAAATAATAACGACAACTTAGCGGGATTGAGATCATATTTCATGTAATAAACATTACGGATTTTCAGGCAGAAGCGAAGATGAAAAAAGTAAGCTTTTCAAGAGTAAACGTTTGTATTGATATTTGCATAAATTTTAGCATAAATTGTGAATCATTATCATCGTAACTAATAAATTATTTTTCTGTTTTGTAACATACCAGTATTTGTTTTCGTGTATTCCATATAAGAGCATGAATATGCAATATTCTAAAAGTAGTTTCCATCCTGTAGCATTTGACATTGCAAAGTCTCATACTCTAAACCTTCTTTACCTTAACATTTGAACAAAAAAATCCAAATGGTGCCTCCGTCTATCTGTACTGTCAGTACTTTGATTTAGAGGAATGATACAGCATGTAACACTCGACTTTTCTATAATTTTCTCACCTTTTGATGCATATATATTCGATCCCCCTAGTTTTGATAAATAGGCCCAAGAAGTTGTTATTATAGAAACAGAGCTCTGTATTTCGCTTGAAACAAAACAACTGGTATTTAGATTTAGATTGATGATAAGAATCAGTTTATAATTATTTGACTCTTTTAAAATTGAAATATAAAACTTGACAATTTTTACCCAAATCGTGACCATTCTTCCTATAAATATATACATGAAAACTTCATAGCATGACTGTCAGGAAAATAGACATCGGATTTCAAGAAAACCCGGCATGTCTACACCAGTATCACAATCAGTCTAAGTATAGCGATCTCGGAAATAACACGGTAGTATTTCAAAACCGACCTCATCCCGGTATGTCTGCACCAGTAACCCAATCAGTTTAAGTATAGCAATCTTGGAAATAACACGGCAGTATTTCATAATCGACCTACACCAAACCGGAAACAATGTTCAATTTTTTTGTATTTTTCTACGGATAGTCGAGTTTAATACAGTTAATTTAACAAGTAAAATTGTCACGTTTATTGTTCTAAAAAAGAATTGATAAGGACAGAATAAGATAAAAATATCAATATCTAAAGTGCTTTCATGTACATGTTTTCCAATTTTAACTGATATGGTCGTAGTTAAAGCTAAATAAACTTAACTATATTTTGACTTTGATATCTAGTCAGGAATTTGAACTAGGTCTTAAACACACCAGTTGGCCTAACAAGACCCTGAATACATTTTTATAACTAAGATAAAATGAGACGTATCTTGCAATTTTAATCAGTAATTAAAAAACACAAATTTCCTTTACATAGAAAATAATATATACCCTTTTTCTATATCACAGCTAGTATCAGCGCGAGACTCCAATATCAACCCGAGGGCCGAAGGCCCGAGGGATGATATTGGTCGAGAGCTGATACAGGCTCTGATATTAAAAAAGGGCATCTATTATAATTATATTTAATACATACTTAGTAATAAAATTTAATAAAAACATCAACTTGAACAAATTGATTTTAAATATTATTTGAAAGTATTTTGTACATGTATTAAATAAAAATATGAGATCTTATTGTTTAATCAAACATGAAGCTATAGAACCGGAATTTTCTCAGCTTTTAAAATTAAGTGCTTCAAAACATTAACTAGCATTTAAAGTTTTCAAATGCACTTAAAAATGTCAACTGTAACAAATGTTTTATTTTCTCGTCTGTAAACACGCACAAATGCCGAAAAGAAGAAAGGCAGAGGAGTTCCGCAAGGGGTGTGATACGCATCCTTATCTGCCTAGGGCTGATAACCCGTATCAGCCCCGGAGGCTGATACGAGTTTTGTGAAGTTATCTGTATCACACATGCAAAAAAGCTGTATTTATTACTAAGTTTGTAATAAATTAATATAAAACCAACATTGATAATTCTCAATAAACATTTTAATGATAAACTATTACATTTATATTAATTCAATAAGATTCATCTTTCAATGTACACTTAATACAATAGTTAAATGAAAAACCCCTTTGAATTAAGATATCTTTTGACAAATACTAAATCGACAATTAGAATTTAAAGCAGTAATCTATAGAACACAGTAATAGATAGTTTTGATTCGAAAATACTATGTAAACAAAAATGTTTTGCTCTTGATTGTTTCTCAGTTTATGATAAGTATCTTAATGAAATATTTACGTTATATCGTCTTGCATGAAGCAGCGGGGAAAGATAAGCTGCTACCTTTAAGCAAAGCCCCCTTTCTTATTTATATATATAGAAATCTATATTTTGAAGCCCATGTAACAATTTGCCACCTTGACTTCCCATCTTTGTCAACTGTATAAATGATATAGAAAACAAATCTATATTTATGTAACGAAGTGAAATGTTGTAACCCCCCCCCCTCCCAAATCAAATATGAGGCTTTAAATTGGTATTTCCTGAGGGGTTGGGTAGGGAATAGATCTGCGCTCGTTCTAGCTTCAGGTCCGTAGCTCTCAGTCTGACAAAATTCAGATGGATATTTCACAGGGCCGTTCTTGACCCTTCGGGGGCAAAGCTCTTTCGACTGATTGTAATACTGGTTTAAAAAACTGTATGCTCATGAAAGTCGATGTATGAATGTCACGCTATACATCTACGTGTATATATTTGTAGCGAGAATAGCCACAATTTAAACAAAACCTGTCAAAACTCTATATTTCTATTTCTAAGGGTTTAAATGCTTTACTACTGATGAAAATGATCAACCAAAAATTGCAATGTCAGCTGTTTGGTTTCAAGCAAAATAGTCTGTTTCTACAATAGCAACTTCTCGGACCTGATTGGCAAAATTAAGGAAAACAACTCGAATATATTAAAATCAGTAGATGACAAGACAGAAAAAGTTAGAATGTCTCTCGATCCTGTAGTGTATTTTATGGATATTATTAAATTTAATTAATTTCGAGTCAAATCTCAAGGGTTAAAAAACTGCCAAGTCAATTTTTATATCGTTTCATAAAATGCAAGGAGATTATCATGGATATAGTTGTGTTTGTTTTCCTATTTTTCTGTTTCAACACACTGTGCACGTTTTATAATTAGACAAAATATCGAATAAAGTATGAGGTTATATAAAATAACAAAACATTTTCTTAAGGACGTTGTTTACTCAGGGTTTGAGTTCTCAAATCCGGATTTTTAAAAAGCTAAATTTCATGAGTAAAATTTGTTTTAAATGCAAAAAGTATTCATGAAATGAATTATTATTGACATGATAATCGATATTTTTACTAAATTATAGACTTAAGCTCTGAAAAAGTTTCACTTTTAGCAAAACAGAGGAAATTCGGACTAAATTTTTCAGATTTTGTTTTCCACTGAAATATTTTTGATAGTACTGTTATATTTAAAGTTAAGATTTTATTTGTTAGTCAACATAATTTTGCATATTTTCTGTTGGTTTTATCTTGCTTTTTCGTTTAGATAATCGTATTGCACACACTACAAAAATATTGAAAAATGCTTAAAAATATTAAAAGACACCATATCTCAAAATTTTGATCATTGACCTCATATAAATTTTATGCCAGCAGAGAAAGGTCAATATACTGAGTTTAATACCATAAATGTTTAAGCATTATCATCATTCAGTTTTTTGTTATATTAAATCAAAAATGGGTAGTAATTTGAAAACTGATAGAGGAAATTCGGACCAGAATATCTATAAAAATTATTAATGAAAACTTAATGCTTTGTATCTATTTAATGTCACTACCGTTCATAAACTGTATTTCATTTGTTATAGGGTAAAGCAATTTGTATTATTTTCACAATTAAGAAAATCTCAATCATAGTGTAAAATTTTTATGGATTTTTCTTATATTTTCAAAAAAAATATTAAATGGCCATTTACTCAAAAAGTAGGTCATTGACCTACTTTTTTGAAAGTGAAGAATAACACTACCATCTTAGGTCTATAACACACAATAGTTGGTTTTTCGATATCATCAGTGGAATTTTTTTTCATTTTGAGTAAACGTCATCCTTAATGGTTCATCCGAATATGAAGGAAAGTGACATTGCAGAAAAATACATAACAAACGTTATCCTTTTATAAAAATCACCATGCAGTGATAAACATTCAACATTTTTTTTAAAGAAGGTTTTCCTATAAGAGGCATATGGAAGATTTTGAGAATTTGAGATTAATGCCCGAAAAGTTAAGGATTACTTGAAAGATTTCTTTAGAAATCAATCTTCCTTGGAAACAATATGGTATATACTTAAAAATAAAACAATAACGATGTACGTACCTCTTAATTAAAAAATTATTTTCGAACTGTATTATCTATTATATCTATTTTTAGGGAGGAGGGTCTAACGCACTTCACTTTATTTAACAAATTTATTTCTAAACTGATATTTTTAATCATTCAATGCTTAGCACTAGTTGTTATTATGACAATCAACGTGAGAATATAATTCATTTTATTAATAGTATTAAATTCGACTATTCGGAATAAAATATTTTTTATGGCTTGGTTGAAGCAATAAAATATTACCGTGTTATTTCCGAGAGTGCAGAAAGTTCTTTAATCTCATGAAATCCGATGTATAATCTTTTTTTAGTCGACAGTCATGATACAAATTAAACATGTAATACACAATAAGGAAACGTGGTCACGATTTAATCTAAATTTATCAAAATTTATACGTTTTACCAATGTTTTAAATGATTGTCTACTAACTCTACTAAAATTCAATGCCACCTGCTTGATTTCAACGAAATTCATAGCTTTATTTATACAATAGCAGCTTCTTGGGCCTATTTGACAAAACTCGGGCATAATCAATTATATATATTTATAATATAATAGTATATATTATATAATTATATTAAAATTTCATATATCTTCAATTAAAATATTTGTTTCATAAATTTATGAATAATAAAAGACGTTAAAATTTTGGCAGCGGGGTCTTAAAGTTACTTCGTTACAACCGTAAATTAGTAATAGTCGTGTTCATTATATATGGTAATTTTTTAAAGGTGTATGCAAGAATTTTGGCGGGACATGAAGAAAAAATCGTCATGACCGTAAATTTGCTATATCTGAGTTCGTTATGGATATTCGAGATGTGCTTCTACTTAATAATTCATAAGGTGTATTATTAGGTAAAGGGTATTATTAGTTATCCAGGTCCAATCAAGGGTGTACGGCCTGCTGCGGCCTCAGGGTGTAAATCCCCGTACACCCTTGACTGGACCTGGATAACGAATTTATTTCCTATGTTATACAAATTTAAAAATTACATTGTTTTACTATTGCTTTGCAACTTGGAAATCAATTAGAATAACTTGAAATTGTGCTGAAAATCATTTATTCATACCAATAGAATATTAAGAAATATGGATTTTGACAAATTATATATTCATTAACTTCATTGAAAGTTACATTATTTGGGGGAAATATCTATAGGTGCACTTGTAAACAAGAATTACTTTGTGACGTCATGTTTTATTTACACCCGGCTTCAGCAGGTAGTACTGGCATTTATATCCGGCTTGATAACCAATCAGAATGTCAGTTGAAATGTTATTATGCATATTAAGTATAGGTCATAGGTCATGCATTCAGCAAACTGAATATATATAAAAGTAAGATCATTTAAAAAATAATTCATTCGGGATGTGAAGGTAGCGACATTGTGCAGAAAAAATACATGACCCTCGTTATTTGAGAGAAAAGTTGGAAGGGGGTGTAGTGCACGGTCCTGTCCACAAGAACTGACGATTTTCAGACACACGATATTGTGTTAGACCGTTTTTTTTTTGTCGTAAACCAGTTTCATGCAATTTCTTTATGAGGTTCATATCAGGCTTTGAATGACACATCAACAGACAAACAGAGTGCGCATATGTAGAGATCCACTGCAAAGGTATGTCACGGGATTTAGATATTCACAATACATGACGGAACACATCTTTCATCAGTGATATAGGGATCTTTCACGATTTTTTTTAAATTTCAAATTTATAAAAGTTATCACTCTCTGATACTATAAATCCTCTGACAGTATCCTATAAATCATGTTTCAGAGAGTGTGACTGGTAAGTTTTACGTTATATTCTGGAGTTTACAAATATAGTAATATATGATTGTGTCTTTGGAACTATTTCATGCAACAACAAAAAAATTAAGAACCTGGGGGTACGGAACCTGGGGAGGGGGTTCCCGTCCCCAAGTACCTGTGATATGTTCCTGTGTAAAATCTCTTTAAAAATTATTTGATACTAGATGATATCCCGTGTAAGCGCGGGAATTTACACTTTATTCATTAATGTGATACAATGTTAATATGTTGAACCATATTATTTTTTTCATTGTTGTATATACTGTGTCCGAATTTTTTTTAATTGCTCCCTAACCTATTCTTTAAAATTAAAATAAAAAACTAATAGAATGGCTGGGTATTTAGATGAGCGGACAGGGGTGAAAAATCTAAACTGAAATTGGTGTTGAACCTCGATATCTCGAACACTGATATCTCAAATACAATGCATACTGTGGTTTCATCGATATTTGTTGAATACCAATATTCAAGGATGTCATTGTTAAGTTGATCCACAAAATTAAATGTTCATTGAAGTGCAATTTTTACTTACATTTTGAATAGATAGGATAATTGGCCTTAAATTTACGTATCCTTGAAACTGTGATTTTCATTGAATCCACCAAAATTGATACCCCGGAATATTAATGAAACCACAGCATGTCGTAGTGATTTTAAGTTCCAACCACTTATTTTTGAAGTATTTTACCCTCGATATCTCGAATATTCGGATATTTCGAAGTTTTTAAACAGTCCCATCTAGTTCGAGATAACGAAGTTTGACTATATATTGATACATGTACGTAGCCATAATTCTTTTTGTTGCAGGATTGAAAAAAAAAATTATTTTAAACCAATGAATAGACATTTAGTGCGTCGTATCTGTAAATTTTGTTCTTTAGGTCAAATTACACTAAAATGTTTATTACTGTCCTATATAAGATTTTCAGATAAAAGTTTTTTTTTAAATGGGGAGGGTGCCCCCCCCCCCCCACACACACACACATATTCAACTTCCCCGTTTTATGCATAACACAATCTGTTAATCATTGTTTACAAATTAATGCCTAAGATTTACTACCTATCTGTCGTATAAAAATGTATGAAATCAAAAACAAAAAACAAACAAAAAAAAAAAACAAAAAAAAAAAAAAAAAAAAAAACAAAAAAACGCTAGTGTAGTCATTTTTATATGCATAATTATTTTAAACCAAATTTGTCAGATCATAAGTATCTGGCCGATGGTTAACTCGCCCTGATACCTTCCGCTATGACGTTAATTAGTCTACCTGCGTTCCTGAAAAGTTTTTTCCCCATCAAAACTAAAATCGCTTTAAATTATTTTATTTTATTCATTAACTTTTTTGTATTAACCAGAGATGTCCGATCCAAGGTATCTGCCTGCGATGAATGATGAACTCGTCCTTTTCGCCATGATGTTAATTAGTCAACCTGCGTTCTTAGTTACCCCGTTCTGGAAAATTCTCACCAGAGGTCGTTCTCAGTAAGCAGTAGTTATAGCAACGTTATTGTTGACAAACGACACGCACGATTCTGATACACGAACGATCACGCACGGTACACGAACGATTACGCACAATACACGGACGATCACTAACTTACTGAATTTCCACGATACACGAATGATAACGATAAGCACGCAAACGAACGATTCTACACCATTTAACACGCAAAATCATAAATAATTTTTAAGATTAGAATTGAGGAAACATATTGCTCTAATTTCGTCTACAAAATGCTTTTAATTGTGTTTTATTGGAAAGCGGCATGTACAGTAGCCATGGGTTGTTTTTTTACGAGTAAACAATATTATATCAGATTCATACACAAATTAATTTTTTTGTCTCCACTAGGAATACTAACTCTTGTCATAAGTTAAAAAAATAATTGTAAAGAAATATATATAATGCGTAATCTATACGAATGTACTTACTTACGAGTATCTGATTCCCTTACAATCGATTTAACTATGGTGGCAGGGGATAGTTTCGAACGAAAGACCCGAATTTCAAAATTTTGAAATAAAGGGAGAACCTGAGGTTTGGCTGGTTATTTGAGGGGTATAAATTGCTAGAATATGTATTGCATTCATTTTGTGGATAGAGGAGCTAATGTCAATTTTATTGATATATTGATATACAAGTAATAGCTTTCCAAAAAGCTTGCCTGACTAAACATATTTATTTCATTGCAAGAACATGGTTCTATGAATTTTAATCTGTCTTTGATTTGTAGTTCGTTCTTCTCGCAGCCTCTCTAAAGTTGGACTGTTTCAAATTATCTTTACTAAGGGGGGGGGGGGGGGGTTTACTTTAAGTGAATTTTACATATTATTTATTTTGAACGTACATGTAATTTTCTCTTAAACTTTATTTGCCGCCAACAAAATAAAAATATAGCAATTAAAACTTAATTACGAACACAATACAATTGCTAGAATAATGCTTAGCTTCCCATCATGGATTATTCCACTGTAGTCAGGCGCGTAAAATTATGGACTGCTCCTAAGATTTTGACAATATGGGTGCATTCTATAATACCCGTATCTGTGGAGTCAATAAAACTCTTTTTTGGCATTTGTTTAGTAACAACTTTTACTTGTTATATATTAATTTACTTCAGTTTAGCAAGAATCAATCGATAACTATGCACTAATTATTTACATTGAGTAAAACACGGAAGTTAAACACCCCTTTTACAATGAATGAAATCCCTCAAAGCACAGTCAACGACCATGCCCGCTTCGTTTCTCTAATGAATGGTAAGCTAACGTAACAATACTTAGAAAATACTTTAATACAAACTGGCAATTTTGCTTAGAAATGATAACCGAACACAATTATAGTTTACATTCTACCGTGTAATATTACAATCATTAGGTACAACTTGTAAATCAAAGTACTGAAGTACTGACGGGAGTTGATTTTATCGATTATAATATTTATTTTAAAATCAACGATATGTTATTTTGCATGGCAAATATAGTTTCCTATATCTTATATGTATTTGACTTACGCACATTTTTATGATATGAATTATCAGACAGGAATTTCGTGAATACCCCATAGGACTCATATTGTATATATTCAAAGAATTAATTCCATCAAACTACGTATCAGTAATCGAAATTTTTCTGAAAAATTGTATGGATCCAAGCAATTCGTACAACCAAACGCTCGGCTATCTCCGTTTATCTCCGACAAGCAAGAGAGACTCTCTGTGTGTCGGAGATTTACGGAGACAGCCGAGCGTCTGGTTGAACGAGACTATATTGAACTCTGGCGTAGGAATACATACAATGTACGACTACAAAAAATATATAAATTGTTCGTACCCTTTAAAATCTGACTATTTACAAGGTATCTCTAAATAAGTTTCCTTAAAAAACAATGTTTTAGAATACATTACATCGAATATATCGATCAAGAACTAAATGTTGTCAGCGGTGTTGATTTGTGCTTAGGTCCAAACACTGTTTCACTTTCGGTTTACCCGAGTAACTGCATAGGAGAGTTGATTAAAATCAACTCCCAAAAATTGCGATGCCGCCCCCCCCCCCCATTCACCGTTCAAATGTAGGGGCCTTTCTATTGGATTGCTCACGTGTACATTGAACTTGCTCAATGCTGCTTTTTACATCCAATACAACAATTTTGTTTTTCTTTAAACAAAAAAAAAATAATATCAACCGATGCATGTTTAATGTGCCGGCCTTTAATTGCCTCGTTAGGTAATAACTCGTTGTGATGACACCCCCTCCCCTTCAACTGTTCAAACAGTGCTATCTATTTTTAAGCATGACATGGTTAGCTTTTAAAAAAGCTAAGAAAGTCAGCCAGCGGAATTTTACTTTAAGGGCAAAAGTGAATACACAATCTTTTAAAATACTAGGTAAATAGTTTCCAGGACAATATAATAATATGCGGTGCACATTTAGTTTGCAGCCTTTTTTTTATTGCTGTACATGTAGGTGACGAGATAAGCGTGTAGCGGTGTACATGCAATGTATGACTAATTAATACTTATTGTTGTAATTTTGTTGACATAGCTCTCTGATTTTTATGGTTTGGTGGCAAACTACTTCCAATATATTTACTTTTCAATCTCACTAAGAGAGTTGGGAAGATATACGCGGACTCCAGACTGTGGCTGCAGACGATTCCCAATGACAGTCTTCCAATACATTAATGCGCAGTTTGACCTAGAAACTGACAGGTTTCATAACGTCTTCGAATATTTCTAACACGGACTGTCTAATTTCTTCCCAGAATTCCAATTTACGCAAGCGCAATTGAAGTTTCATTCTAACTTAATATAGTCAGCCCGAATTACACACGTGCACAGTGAACCTCTTTTTTGCTTTAAACATTTGCTCACTATTGCTTAATTGTTACATCCATTATTATGGAGAGTAATCGTGTTCAAAAATCCAGTCATGTTAACTTGTAAATTCGAATATGCAATCGTGTTGGTGTGTGAGCCTGAGTATGAATGTGTGTAATTATGATCGTATAATCTATAAAAACACTCTAAAGTTGACTCAGCAGACCTTCAATGTAATTCTTCCCACAGATGTATATTTGCAACTTTAAAATGCTGTTTGTTATTTACATGTAACGTGTCACTTTACAACACATTTTCCATCGGCAATCTCTGCATTTATATCTCCGTTTTCCGGAAATAGCAGAGTTGACACGTTACAAATCGACAAGTAAAGTCTACAAGTTTGTCGAATTTTGACATGACCATATATGGAAACAGTGACGTCACAGATAGCTGCAGGAAAAGGCCTGCCGTAATCGCCGGAATGGGCACAGAATGAATAAAAAAATATTACATATATTATTTCTGGATAACAACTTTTTTTTAGGAAGTACGATTTTTCGAACAATAGATTATAGGCTCGGTGTCGATTGTATCAAGAGAATCAAAAAAAGATGCGAGTGAAGAATTCAATCGCCATCGGATGTCTTAGATCTGGAAAATTTTAAATATCATGCTCTGTTTAAATGTATACACGCATTTCTATTGTCCTAAAGTACATTTAAGGTCTCTCGATTGTCGCATGACGTCATCGCGAGCATTCTGGAATATTTTACCGTTATCGTTTATAATATAAGTGTTGTATGATGCATGGTTTTGCCAATATTTCTTGATTTATACTTGTGTTTAACACATTTTAAGCTATGTAAAGTGAAATGGCACTAATGTTTAGCAATTTATAGAGAGTAGGTTGAGTTTAAATCGCTGAATTTAATGGAAAACTGATAAAACCGTACATAGGCAAACTCGACAGAGACTACAATTCATAATTTTTTACCTGGCAAGGTAAACATTTCTTTGCAGATTTCAATAAGATATATAATGAATTATAAATGTACCAATTTTTAGTGAGTTGGAACCATTATTTCAAAAGTTATAGACATTTTATGTTGCTAAACTGTACTTATTCATGGTCAAAAAATTGTATCAAAATGCACTGTAAATGTAATAGCTTTCATGCTGGCAAGTTTAAATGGCCTTAAAATGTTAAAATAAATAAAATAAAGGATTGTGATTAAGTTCTTTAAAATATTGCTTTATTATATCGAAATCAGTAAAAATAAATGTGATGTTTGATTGGAGAGGAGTCGTTGTTATAATTGCCCTAATAGTGTACCTGTGTTATCTCCTACAGCATGAACAAAATACCAAAACATACCAATATTTAAGTTCAATTTGAATGTTTACATATTAATCTTCACATTTAAACAAAAATTACATGGACTAAACCATAAAAACATCAAGGGTGGAGAAACCTTAACATATCGTGTTAGTATACTTATAGTTCGGCTGAATAAAGAAAATATCACCAAAAGCATCCTTATCTCTACTACAATGTTGAGACAAGAGCCCCCCAGCCCCCCCCCCCACCCACCCACGAAGAAGAAAAAAATCACGGGGGGGGGGGGGGTCGGCCTGCTGATTAATTAAAGAACTGAATTATCGATAAGAAAAACTATCTATCTGAAAACAGTATAGTTTTAAGATTTTGATTTAGATGAGACATGAGTAGCGCCACCCCCTCTCCTTTAAATGAAAAAAAAAAATTCCAACCATAAGGCTGACTGTAATAGCATAAATGTTTTGATATCAAGCAATTATTACGGGATATAAGTATGCCGTCCTGAATCTCGATTCAATCCAGACACACTCAGTGAAGTTGGTTAATCAATATTTTCCGGAAAGCTTAACAGCTTTACAGCCACTTGTGAACATGTACTGATTACCATAAAGTAGCTACTTGGTTTTGTAAAATTACTGTCATTACAGTATATATGTATAAGATTTTAAAATGAAAACTTTACCATTTCATATAGAATCAAATCTGTTTTACCCACCTGTTTCTTAATTTCAGAAATTCGATTTTCGAAGACAAAATATAATTATAAAAACATACTAGTATCCCTTATTTATTTCTTCAGGCCCTTTCAATTTTTGACAACATTTTGTACTTTAATTAATGATTACAAAACTTCTTTTTTAACAGTTTCAGATTGTTTTATTATTTATCATGCACTTGCACAACAAAGTCATTTTGATATTTGAAAAAAAATATATAGATACATACATTTTTCCGCGAAAAATTACCAAATTTTTTTGCAAGTCGTTTAATTTTAAAGAAATGAGGAATATAAAATTCACTCTCAAAATTCTTTGCATTTAGGTAAGCAATGAAGCTATGTGGGCTTCACGGCGGTCTCCAAACCCCATGCTGCACAAAAGATATTCACCCCCTAGGAAATTTCTTGATCCGTCTCATTTCTAGAAAAGAGCACGTGTTCAACTTTAATATATTTTTCAGTTTAAATTACATGTCAAATTATTTTAGCAATATTGGAATAGATTTTAGACATTTTTTTTTATTAAAAGTTAACCCTTATCGTATATACATGTACCAGTGTCCATGGGAATTATATTACAGAAACCAGCGCATTCGTCAAACCGGCACCGATTTTTACAAACATTCACCTCTTCTTGTTTAGTCCAGTTTCAATCATACCTCAAAATCTTCTTTTGTAAAAATTTTAAAAAAAAATATTTTTGATCCAAAGAAAATGGTATCGTTCATCAGAACAGTAAACTGAATTTTATGTTTATTTTAGTCCATTCCGGCGATTATGGCACGCGTTTTCCCGCAGCGAGCTTTTGCCATATAAGGTCATGTCAAAATTCGACAAACTTGTAGACTTTACATTTGTTGAATTGTAACATGTCAACTGTGCTATATCCGAGGGTAAAGATACAAATGCAGAAACTATGGATTTAAAATGTGCAAAGTTGAATGTTAAATTAACTAACAAAAATAATTAAGCAGCAAAATGTGCATCATACAAAGGAATTGAGACAAATCTTAAAGTGAATAATTATGCTCGAGTTTTATAGCTTACACGATCAGAATCACATACATTCATACTCAGACTTACACACCAACACGCTTGCATATTTGAATTTACAAGTTTACAGGTCTGGATTTTTTAACACGATTACCCTCCATACATTATAACGTTTTCGTTAATTGCGAATTTGAAGGTCGTCACATTATTAATATGCATTGATAAATCTTTTTTCAATGAAAAATGATATTGCTAGCTTCCATTGTTGACTGCACTGTTTCGGATGTTGTAACTGTTAAACCTTATATATGCCTGACGTCATGACGTCAGGCAATGACACTTTAATACTGGTAGCACTTTTTATCAGATATGGAATGAAAATGCGAAACTGTGGCCAAAATGTTCACTTTCGGTTTTGTGCTTGAAAAGTGTTGTGGGTTCAGAACACAAAATGTCACTAGAAAAGAAGGTGAGTGACCCCCTATTAATTGGTGATTGTTTGCATAGGTATACATTAAGCAACAAATTCTATGGTAGTTTATGGCTGTTGCTCGGGACTGGAGCGTGGTGCTGGACCCGTGAAAATGTGAAAAAATGGTAATTTTTAGGAAAATTTTGAGACAGTCCCTAGCTATTCTATATAGTGCTACATGTAAGTTGCACTTGTTTTATTCTGAAATGTTTAAAAATTCTTAAGAGTCGGGACCATGTGTCCCCTGCATGCAAACCAATTTTAGCAAATTTAAAAATCGACTGAAACATTAGATCACATATATGAGCAGTATCTGCCTCACATTTCCTCGACCAAAAAAACAATCCCTGGCCACCTATGCGAGATACAGGTAAATTTGTTACCTTGTTCCAAAGAATTTCGATTTTACACATCCCATATTTTCATTATTTACGGTACATAATTGATTGAACTCTATTTATTCTAAATTTTAAAGCGCCTAAATAAATTTTATTTCTTATGAATGTTTATACAATGTATCAGAAAGGAATTCGTATCGTAATATCATTTGAAAGAAAATTTAGGGAATAATTTCTAGTTTTGAACGGAGAAATGGGTAAGCTTGACCGCTTTCATTCAACGTGTCTCTCTTGCTAATATGATTAAAATCACATGTCGAGATACGATGAATGCCTGATACAGACTGAATACAAAATTATGCAAAACTAATTCGACCGACAGATTGAATGAGTTGTCGAAATTAGGCCATTCCAAGTTTTTTCTATGTTTAGCGTCCGCTGATGGATTGGTTTTGAGATGTAAAAATAAATAAAAACACAATGGTTGTTCATAAAATTAGATCGCTTTTTCATATGTCGGACTCGGGATCACTTTTTAAATTGGGATCGGAAATTAAATAATAATTATAACAACATTCAAAATGGAAACCATAGTGGTTATTTGTTATTTTTGTTACAAAATGAATATAATACTTCAAAATATTTAATAAATATTTATTTGCTGAACCTTTAAAGTTGTGTGTTTTTCTAAGGTTTGTGGTTTTTTTCCTGATAGAAAGATAGGTGTTTGAGTTTTGGGTGGACGCTAAACGAAGAAAAAACTTGCAATGGCCTCATTACTAAATGTATTTAACGACGAAATAGAATATTTCAGAGAGATTAGCGCTGACATGATACATGAATGTTAACAATTATATAGATGTATTGGGTTTTTCCAAAGGCTAAGATCCCCAGCAATGGGCTCTTAACAGGGCAAAACAAAATTAAATGAAATGTTAAACAGAACACTTAAATTGAGTTTGTATTATGACACGATTAGAACAGACATATAGAATCGTACAATTAACTTGTCTTTTTTAATTTCAGCAAGATGGCTGTTCAGAATATATCTAAGTCAGTGTATGTGGGAATGTGTCTCAAGATAGGGACACCACAACAAGTGGCCTCCAGGAGAGAAATATTGGACATTAAAGAGATGTTAAATAACAACAAAATATTGAATAATTCGATCACAGGGATGCTGAGTGGGAGTCTTAGAGAAGGATTCAGATTGCGTGGATCAGACGTAGACTCCATGCGTTGGCCAAATAACCACCGAGTGATATGGGATTTCTCTCAGGCACAGTTTTACAACACACAAGAACATGTAATTATTCTCTGTGACAGTTCTGAGAGTCCACCGGGATTTACTTTACTCTGGTTACCATTAAAAAGAGCTGGTCGTATAGTGCTGTCAGCCTGTGTAAGGATGAATGGAATGCTTTATATATCAAGTTCAAAGTACAGAGAGGTCACGTGTTCTTTAACTTTTCCTGGTTCCACACCTCACGGACCATGTAGAAGTGGATCATTTCTTAATCTGGAATACGATGATGCCCATTGCTTTGTCAGTGATTTCTGGCCTCCGTCTGCCTCCTCATGGATGGACAGGTGTTACTCATGGCCCCCACCTCATGTTGTAAACGATATTATTAGAAATGGATGTCACTTTGTAGCGATAGGACACAAAGTAGGAAATCATACAGACATTGAATGGAGAATTTCTTTTTCTCAGGCGGAATACAAACTTGTTTGTTCCATGAATCGCACACAATTCTTAACTTATGGATTACTGAAATTGTTCTTAAAGGAAATAATTAACGAAGGATTGGGAAAAGAAAACAAACTACTGTGCTCATATCACATGAAAACGGTTGTTTTCTGGGCGATTCAAAATAATGCTTTACTTCAATGGCGTCCACAAAATCTCTTGGCGGGTTTCTGGGTCTGCTTTAAACTTCTCCTGAAATGGGTGTACGAGGGAGTGTGTCCCAACTTTTTTATTTCAGAGAATAACATGTTTTTGAGCAATATCTATGGTGAAGCACAAAAGACATTATTCACGCGACTATATACATTGTATGAGAATGGCATGCCATTGCTGCTACACAGTCCCTCCATCAGGTCCTACATCATTAATGTTCTGTGTAATCCCAGACTCACAATTTGTACTGATGAACATACTCTGATCTCTGAGGTTGAAGTTGATAAAGATATTTTCAGTGAGATATATAAAAATGATGCAGTAGTTACATTGGACCTACATAAAAGTGAAAAATATCTACATGCGGTAGAACAGTTGATAGGTTTACCCCTGACACAGTATCACATTGTCATGTTACAGAAACTTACAGCAACCGTCCTTCAGCGCACTGCATTTATATTACACAACATGTACACTAACGCAGGTTTTAACAAACAGTTGTATATTTTAGACAAAATGGTGTGTCATTTGCTTAAATTAGCAGTCACGTTTGGGTTTGTGTCTGACATGTTGTACATTGCAATTTATTATTACAAGAATTTCAGGTATAGGGAATCTTTATCTGTTATAGATTTAACAAAGGTCAAGTTAGCACAACCATATCTGATGTATGATCGTTATGTAGACCAAGAGAGGTATACTGAGGCTGTAGGGGGGCAGTCCTTGTCTACAAAGATGAGACGGGCTGTAGCACATAATATCAAACTTTTCAATACAATATTTTATATAAATGAATTAATGCCAGAACAACAGTCTAGTGAACAAAACAGTCGATATGAATCGTATATCCCGCCCCTCGTACTGTTGTATATGCTAGAGTTTTTGTGCTCTAGACATGTCGATATAATGGGAGCACAAAGAGCACTAGATGATTTACAGGTCCTAGTCCACCATGATCAGGGACAGTTAATACCTGTAGACCTCAGAGACATCTCCTGGGAGATCCTGGGGATCTGTCAACAGATCACAGGGAACCTTCAGGCTGCCCTGTACTCATACCAACAATCACTCAGACAATTTCCAACCCATGAAATAAAAACCGCTACTTTACAGAGAATTCATGATCTACATTTATAATCCTACCGGCAAGCACGTATAAAAAACACTCTTGTATGTCAAAGTCTTTAACACTGACATTGTTAAATGGATTTTTTGATCTTGTTGTCTCTCGTGTGCGTGGTGGGGATGACTGTGAGGGGTGGGGGTATATCTTGGTATACAGTAACTATAATTAGGATAATCATGTAGATACACGTACTTTTATTCTTTGTTAATATTAGTAATCTGCCCTTGATGGAATAAATAAATGGTTTTTTTTCTTTATTCTTGTTATCGATTTTGTTGTTGTAATTCATGAACGTGATACATTTTCTTTCTACCCAAACCCCTTTTGTTTAAAACAAAATAATTTGTACATTTTCAATTATGTTTTGATTATTTAAAAAATAAACAGATGATACAATATGAAATGTCTCAATTATAACAAGAGGCCCATGGGCCAAATTTATCACCTGAGCAACAACATACATAATAAAATCAGCTTTATAGAGTCAAATACAAAATATCTCAACAATGTAGTATAATAGATCCTGTATAAAAAGATTTTCATTTTTTTCCCCTGGATACTCTTATGTTTATCATTAAGCCTCTTTTGTAACAGGATGATTTTATTGTCATATCTCATATTGAGCATTGCAGTTCTCAAGAAGATCTTAAACAACTGTTTATAATAGTATGTGAGATATACACCTACATCAACCTTTGAATCCCTTGTGAGGCCTAAGATTTTTCCAGGGGCCAAAGTCTAAAAAATTTTCAAAAATCAAAAATATATCAAAATGCTTGCATACAAGTAACACCATATATTAGAACATTTGAGTTTTTGTGAACAATTCAAAATGTATTCCTTTGTAAAATTTGACCACTCCCCCATTATGACCACACCATTCCAATGAAGATTATGATTTTGACCAATTTGAATCTACACTGTCTGAGGTTGCTCTCACTAAAGTTACATCTTTTCTAGGCATATTAGTTATTTAGAAGAAATGTATTAAAGATTTTTCTCAATATATTCCCATGTAAAAATTTGATTCCACCAATGTGGCCCCATCCCATCCCCATAAATCAGGATTTGAACAAACTTGAAACTACACTATCTGAGGATGCTTCCACACAAGTTGCAGCTTCTCTCGCCATTTGGTTTCAGAAAAGAGTTTTAACGATTTTTCTCTACATGTATATATCTTCCTTTGTAAAAATTGGATCAAAATTAAATCTTCCAGAGGATACTTCTACACAAATTTCAGCTTTTCTTGCCGATCGGTTTCTGGGAAGAAAATTTTTCTCTAAATATTCTTACATAAAAATTCATCCCCCCCCCCCCATTGTGGCCCCACCCTACAACCACGGTAATGATTTGAAAAAAGTTGTATCTACCCTACTTGAGGATTCTTCCACACAAGTTTCAGCTTTTTAAGTCAATCATTTTCCGAGAAGAAAATTTTAAATGATTTTTCTCTCTATATATATATTCATAATTATGTAAAAATTCGAACCCCTATTGTAGCCCCAGCCTTCCCCCGGGGATCATGATTTGAACAAACTTGAATCTGCCCCTACCGGAAGATTCTTCCACTTAAGTTTTAGCTTTTCTGGCTGATCGGCTTTTGAGAAGAAGATTTTTTTCTCTATATTCCTACATGTATGTAAAAATTTGACAACCCTACCCCCGGGGATCATGATTTTAACTTGAATCTACCCTACCTCAAAATGTTTTCACACGTTACAGCTATTCTGGCCGATTATTTTTTATTCAGATTTTTTTCTACATATTCCTATGTAAACATTCGAACCCCTATTGTGGCCCCACTCTACTCCCAGGGATCATGATTTTAACAAACTTGAATCTACTCTACCTGAAAATGCTTCCACCTAAGTTTCAGCTTTTCTGGCTGATCAGTTTCTGAGAAGAAGATCTTTACAGATTTTTCTCTTTATATTTCTATGTAAAAATTTGATCCCCCTTTGTGACACAACCCTACTACCGGGGATCGTGATTTTAACAAACTTTAATCTAACCTACCTGAAGATACTTCCACACAAGTTACAGCTATTCTGGCCACATGGTTTTTGAGAAGAATTTTTTAAAAGATTTACTCTATATAATCCTATGTAAAATTTGATCCCACATTGTGGCCCGACCCTACCCCCGGGGATCATGATTTGAACAAACTTGAATCTATCCTTCCTGGGAATGCTTTCACACAAGTTTCAGCTTTTCTGGCCACATGGTTTATGAGAAGAAGATATTTGAAAAATACCCCCAAAAAATGTCGATAATTTCTAATTATCTCCCCTTGAAAGGCGGTGTGGCCATTTTAACAAACTTGAATCCCCTTCACCCAATGATGCTTTGTGCCAGGTTTGGTTGAAATTGGCCATGTGGGTTTTGAGAAGAAGTCAAAAATGTAAAAAGTTTACAGACAGACTGACGAACGGACGCCGGACAAAAAGTGATCAGAAAAGCTCACTTGAGCTTTCCGCTCAGGTGAGCTAAAAAGATAAATATAGTTTTCTGCCCAATGTATCAATTTACAAGCAATGCTGTGTATGCCAATCTTGCAGTACTCTTCTCATCCTGTTCTTGACCATTCTAATGTATCCTACATATTCAAGATCATACGCTGTGCGTCTATTAAATGATGCACAATCAAATGCAGTTTATACATGATGAATTTCCTTGAATTAACTCAAACATGAACAATTGTCTACACTATTGATGGTGTAACACCGGTATATATGTTTTGAAGTAATAAATGATTAATTTAAAACCCAAACAATATTTCATGGCTTTAATTAAGGTTTATATTCATGTAATTAGTGGTATAATTTTGCAGTGTAAATAAATTAAAGGAACAAAAGCAGTATATATATATATAAACATGTAAAGAAAATCAAATCATCATTTTCAAAATACACTATCACTGTGATAAAATCATAAATTAGCTCTGTACAAATTCAATAAGTTAATTTCTAATTTCATTTACAGCAATCTGTAACATTAATTAATAAATACATGTGCATGAACTACAAACTTGAGCACTTATTAGATAAATACATGCGTATATAGTTTATATGTTAGATGTTTATATACCCTGTATGACATTATATAGATATTGAAACATTTATCAATAAATATCCTTAAGGTCAGACGACACGTTCCTCAATTTAAGATACCTTTTTCCAGGAAATTGTTAATGGTTTACAACTACTTTGACAAGCTTTCTTGCAAAAAATTAGGGTACCTTACCAGGCATTTCTGCAAAATACTAGAATATGCAATTTCCTATATAATCTTCTTGAAGATACACTTGAATTGCTGATATGAAAATAAATACATCTACAGCAAAGCTAAATTCTCTAAAATAGAACTATAATTCCGCCGGGGCGGGGCTTTGAACTCACGACCTCTAGAACCTATACGCTACTGGAAGTGAGCGGCCACGGTTCTAACCACTCGACCATCTAGGCATATAACCATATACAAGTAAATTTTGATCATTTCAAAAGTAATTATAAAATTAAAAATTTTTGTTGGAACTCTTTATGACGAGGAGATGCAAAAAAGATTCTCGAGGAACGTGTCGTCTGACCTTAAATGTCCTCAGAAAATGTCCCTATATCTAAGTCCTTTAAAAAATTACTTTATTGTATTAATAAATAATAATCAATGAGTTTGCCAAAGTATCTACAATTTTGACTCATGAGATGGTCCACATTGATGGATTTCATTTCCAAGTAAACTGTCTAGAATATACAATGTCAATAATGGATTCAATAATATGATGATTCAAATTTGTTCATGGATGTCAAGAGTTATGGTTCTTGATGACTATAGTCTGACTCGGCATCACGTGTCCATGTTGGCTAAGATTCGTGTGACCTCTGACCTTTGACTCGGGGTCATGTGTTGTGTAATGTGGACGATGGAGTCCATAGCAACCTCAGGATTGTCATGTATCAAGCTGTCAACAGAAAGATTTTTACTTAAATTACTTTCTTTTCTATTAAACTGTCTTTTCTATTAAACTGTCTTGAGTTCATTTTTTCATCAAAAGATTCAAACAGTGAATGATATATTTTCTCTTTCATACCAAAAAGTGGGTTTTAAAAATACATCTCATAACATGACAAAGCAAACATTTTGAGAAACACTTACTGTACATGATTCAAATCTTGCAAACTTTATAAGGCCATTAAATACAGATCTACATGTATAATAAATGTAAAACATGAAATTTCAAGTTATATCTAGAAATTGTATATTACAGATTTTTTAATGGGAAGACAACAAGAATATATATAAAATATAGGAGAACATATTTTGGGGTAAAAGTGCCGGACCTTCTGACTTGTTGTAGGACGTGCTCTCTCTGTAGACACCGGATGTTGTCGGACACGGCATTGTCCATACTGTCCTCTCGGATCTGTTCCGTCAACCATTGAACCATGGCTTTATCATCTTCCCACATGTAAGCCTAAAGAACAAAATAGCAAGTGATGGTTTGGCAAAAACATTAACAAAAAACTCAAAGAAAACATATAAGTCAATCGCAGATGCATCTAGTTTATTTTTTCAATTTTAAAGCAAATGATCATAAACAATATTTATAGATAAAAAAAAATTAAAATGAAAACCAACAGCTGTCTTTTAACTTCAATTTGAAACACAACAATTATAAAATATCACCTACCGGGGTATTTAAGGAGGTTTCTTGTAAGTTCATAGATATAAATTTTATTTAAATGTTGAACACAATTGGCAAAACGTATATTAACTAATAGAAAAACACGTGTGTAGTGATGTGAAGAATTATCTTACATTAACAGTGCCCCTATCCTCCACAAACCAGCGGTGGAACATGGAGTTGAGCTCCCCCTCCCCCACATTGTGGGTGACCGGCTTCATCTTCCTCTTCAGCTGCCTCTCCAGAAGTCTTCGCTTCAGATGCCAGTAAAAAAACTCTCGGCTACTTTGCCATTTCAAGATGTCCTTTTTGTCATTAAAGAAGAGAGAAATATTAAAATATCATACCAAAATTCATGACTTTAATGAACTACCGTAACAATTTTTTTTATGTGTGACCTTAAACATGGAAATTTTCATGTTAGAATTTTTTAAACAAAATGTGCTTCAAAAGAAAAGTATTCACATTAACATTTATCAATCTGAATGTATTCTTTATTACAATGACTTGACACTTACGGTAATAACACCCATCTCCTCCATTCGGCCTGGGGTGTCATGGAGATCTGCAAACTGGATAGCCACCTGGTGGTACATGGGAAGTAACTTCTCTTGGCGGGCTGCCAATCTTTTCTGGAGTTCAGCTTTCTCGTCTGGATTCAGCTGTGGACTGGTCATGCAGTTTCTCCACTATCTGGATACAGGTCTTATACAGACGCTGCATGGTCTTCTCCAGATCTTTCCGCCGGAACTTTATTTCCACTGTACCTTCTGGTTCCAAGACTACTATTAGAAATTAATGTAATAATGGTCAATTTATTAAGAGCATTTTTGCGGTTTTCTTTAAAGTTTGAACACTATTTGAAACTCTGGCATACATATTCCAAATAATGATTTCCCAATTATCCGTTTCTTTTTGCCTGTCACAAAATTTGAGAAAATGGACAAAATGTGAAGCGTCAGTCAATTTATGCGATTTAAAAAGTTTCTTATTGAAAATAATATAGGATATAATTTCTGCATAATACTATTCAATAATTTGCAATGTCAAAGAAATCAAGCAAGAAGTGAAAAATTAGATCATCAAGAAAATTACTGGATATACTATACTTCCTCTTAGCATAGTATTTTTGAATTATCTAAACTTTTTTACCTGCTGAGTTCATCATGGTACATTTCCATGTGGGTGGGGTTAATGGTGGGGTCTACAACGACCCAGGCCCCGCCCCTCAGCTCGGCGTAGGGAGGAATGTAGATCATGATTGGTTGATTATACTCCGTGAGGGCATCCACTATGTAGGCACCAAACTTCAACACCTGGTCATGCATGTCTGAAAAGCAGGTACAAATGATTTAAAATTTTACATGTATTATTAATTATATATTGCATTATACCAGTAATGTGCATGTAGATCATGTCATTCATGGATGGCAAACATGCATTCTTAGTCTTAATTCTGTGTACTTTTATAAAATTTGATACGCAAGCAATGCAATATACATGTAATCATATCAAATATCATGTTAAAAAAATCAACAACAAACAGATTTCCATGCACACAGTCATACCCTTCATTCCTCCAGAGAAACCTCTCCAGTTAGAAAAGATCATCAGTGGGAGCTCTTCTCTGTTGAAGTCCTTAATAGCCTGTGCTGTCTTGTAGGCGGAGTCTGGGACCACACCTGGCCTGCCTGTTGTATCACCTGCACAAAAACATTTAATGATTTTCTTTTCTTTTTGTTGACTAAACACAGACCACACAACTATAGTAATTTGCTGATATTTTTTCACCCAAAATTGAAATAAATTGGAACTAAATGGATTCCAGAAAAATGCTGGTAACATGGCAATTAACGTTTTCTTTTGGATTCTTCAATATTTAGCATAAGATTGTAAGTATTTGGTTCTGGTTTACGGAACCTGGTCTCTTAATGAGTACACTAAAGTATAAGCACAGTTTTAGTAGGCTAACCTTGGTCTCTGAGTCCAGGTTAGCGGGGTCAGCTGGTATGGTCATTTCCACCGTCCTGGTCTCTACACAGATGACACCCACAGGAATTCCTCCCAACCTGACCAACAAACAACATGTTCCAGTACTCTAGTCCTATCTCATATTGATATTCATATTTTATCTTTTCAACTTTATTAAGAATTCATTAAGAATTTTAGCTAGTCATCATTCTATTTGGTACTATAATGTTACAGCAAATTTACGTGGTTTACTATAGTAATAAAATTACATAAACTTCCAAATCAAGGGAGACAAACCTTGCTCTGCCTGTGACCACAGTTTGAGCCCAAGGTTGTAGAATTTCATGGAAAGATTTATGGTCAAAGAAACCTTTCTGCCAGCAATTCTTGTCATCTACAATTACAAGTCCATAATATTCCAACACCAACATTCTAAATTCTTGAAATCTAGATATTTCTAAACCATTATAATTCATCAAATTAGTATTACCCCTTTTATCGCTTTTAACTTGATTTTTGAAAACCAAAAGGTTGCTATACCTGGATTCTGCCTGCCGTTCAACATCCACCTGGGGTCATAAGGGGCCTTGGTGGGGACAAATTCCACCTTCCTGTCTATAGGATCTCCTGTTTCCAGTATTGGTAATGGGGAACCTTTACACTGAACAAGAAAATCTAGTATATTAATTTCTTCCTCGCCATTACTGCTGTATAAATTACATTTCCCTTTTGCATTAATAGCTACTGTTGTTTTATTAGCTTACTGCCAGGTGGCACATATTATCCTACCTTAGGCATATAGGACAGCCACTGTATGATCTTGTAGACCCCATCAAAGTCATCAGCTGTGACATCATGCGTGACTCCATTAGTGTACATGATTTGAATGCCTCCCAGTTGATTGTTACTGGTGTATACCTCCTTCCCTAGCACCTGAAATTAGAAGAAATACAATTTTTATTTAAGTACACAAAGTGTTTTTCAAAACAGCATTTTGTGTCATGATAACATTGTGGTTACTGTTGAAAAGAACCATGTATGATCTTAAATCTTCAGAGCATTAAATGGCTGAACTTTATATCCAGGCCAACAGTTCTACAGCAAAAGAGTTGCGACAAATAGATGTAAATGTAGTTATCAAACTTAATATTGAGAATAAAACATTAATTTTTCTTTTTCTTCTTTCTCAAAACTCAGAATCATCAAATATGTCATCATCATCATCATCATCATCATCATCATCATCATCATCATCATCATCAACAACAACAACAACAACAACAACGACAACAACAACAACAACGATGACATCATTTTAATTAGTTAGTTAATAGGAGAACTGTAATCATCATCATGATGATCAGCAACAAAATTGTTTTCTACATCATTGTTATAACTATCATCAACAACAACGTCAACAACGATGACAACAACATCAATTACGACAACAACAACAACATTGTTATTAACATAATCACTATTAAAAATACTATCATTATCAAATGTCATAATCATCGTTGTAAGTTAATAGGAGAACTGTAATCATCAATCATCATCATCATCATCAAAATTGTCATCTACATCATCATTGTTATAATTTTCATCATCATCATTGTTATAACTATCAAGATTGTGAGGATGATGTGGGAGTTTTCTACTTGTATAGTCCTCTGCCCAAGTCTGACCAGGTAAGCCCCTATACCTATAGCTCTACAGGTAACCTACAAAACAGGCATTAACTGTATACAATATGTAAATAAATACAAAAAGCCATTTCATACTAACGTATACATAAACATAACAAAATATAAAATTTGCTTCAGTTAATATGAAAAGCAAGCATACAATTCAAACATTTATTTTCAAGTTCATTCAATGAATGTTATTGAATATAGGGGCCTCCTACTTCTGGATCAAGCATGCATGAACTTTGACCCAGGAAGTAATTATCTTACTGACCAGGTTGATGGTGACGATCTCGTTGTAGGCTATGGAGGATTCACCGGCGATCATTCCAGACCCTCTCAGATTCTCCACCCCAAGACCTTCCTCCCTACCTATAAACAGAGATACATTATGTTATACACCTATAAACAGCAAAAGGTACATGTAACACCAAATTGCCTTTGTGTATAATAATCACAAAATATACATTTCTTTATAAAGTTAACCATTAAATGTCTTATTGTCGATATCTCATGTAGAAAGCATCCATTAGAACTTACCAATTATGTCAATGATCTTGTATCGTGGCTCTCCTTCATCTTCAATTAATTAAGCGTGGACGGAATTCATGGCACTAACTTTCTTAAAGTCTACTGGGGTAAGGTAAAGATATTTGAAACCCTGCAATAATAAATAAGCAAAACTCATTCATAATTCAGAAATAAATTCATGATGCATTTCAAATGTTTTTAAATTAAAGGACACTGTGTTTAAGAAATGCATTTTTATAACTAAACACAAAATTCAATACACTTCAAAAATATGTTACTAAATTTAAGGTAACATTAAACCAAGCTTATCTTGAGCCAATGATGCCCTCACCTTCTCTATGTCGCTGGGGTCGATCCATGCAACATTAAACAGGTGTTTGATTTCCTCGGCAAGCCCGATCCGAGCCCCGCTATTGGCTGACACAAAGATACGAGGCAGTCCCTCTCTTCTAGCTTTCTCTGAGGCTTTCTGCAGCAAAAAAATAAATTTAAGACAATTTTTTTAACTTATTGTTTTCTACACAATTGTAGCCACATTTAATAGGCCAAGTATCAAATCTAACCATTATTTGAATTAAATTTTCCAATTAATTTGTTTTATGACTTTCAATCTTATTGTCATTCATCTTTCAATTTCAAAATCAAAACATGAGTTTCAAAACACATGACTGTACGAGATAAAAGTCATTGATAGTCTCAGACCAAAATCATTAACCCCAAATCTTCAGACTCTATGACATTTTATCAATATTAATGACATTCTCAGACCTGTTAAAAATCTTGAGAAAATTTCTTATTCCTACAAAACTGAATCAGATACCATGATGAACTTCTGACCTTGAAGAGAAGATCCTCTGCTGGTCCAAATGACCCAATCTTGTAGGTGATGTCATTGGATATCACAATGATGTCACGACCTTCAGGACATTCTGGTGTCTTCAAGGTCATCTGCCAGGCTACCATTCCAATCTGAAATGGAGGCACACATAAAGCTTATAAAAATTTGTCAAAGTTTCATCATTGAAAACTCTGAAGTCAGTATCCATCCTTCTCAAAATTTTTCTCCTAACTACATTTGGTTAAAATGTTGATAGTACATGTACACTGTCTAGAATAAATTCTCAGTATGACCTGATTTTCCCATTACAGCATGTTATAGTTTAATTCACAATGTCCCCATTCTCTCCTTACAGCCTGTTATATGTTTTATTTTGTCTTCTATTACAGCCTGTTATTCATAAGAAGTTTACAGTCTGACCCCTTTCTCTCCTTACAGCCTGTTACATATTAATATATTAATGCAGTCTGACCTCATTCTCCCCTTACAGCCTGTAATAACACAATAATAAGTTTACAGTCTCACCTCAGTTTCTCCTTGCAGCCTGTAATAACACAGTAATAAGTTTACAGTCTGACCTCATTCTCTCCTTACAGCCTGTAATAACAGAGTAATAAGTTTACAGTGCTACCTCATTCTCTCCTTACAGCCTTAACATATTAATATATTAATACAGTCTGATCTCATTTTCTCCTTACATCCTGTAATAACACAGTAATAAGTTTACAGTCTGACCTCAATCTCCCCTTTGGCTTACAGCCTGTAATAACACAGTAATAAGTTTACAGTCTGACCTCATTCTCCCCTGGCAGCCGGTTCTGTTTACACAGATTGTTGTCTTTGTCAAGCACCAGTTCTATACAGCTGAAGGCATCTGGAGGAATCTTATTCTCCTCTCTGTGGTCCTTCCAGAACTTCTGTAATGCCTACAAAACCAAAGCAAAATAGGGCTTCCGTAAATCAATTTTAAAATAGAAGTCTTATTTTTAAACTTTTAATTTCCTTCCCTGAAAATTTCTGCTTAAAATGTTTTTCCAACAAGTGCAACAGAGGTCCTGTTTAATGAATCGGTTTTTTAAAAATCAGCTATATCCAGAGATAAAGAGGGTAAAAAATGTAAAATAATGAATTTGTTAATTTTTCCAGTCCATTTCTTATAATTAGTTGTACACTTTCATAATTTTGTTTTGCTTGCATTCTGTACCTGAGTGAACATTCCTGGGAAATCATAGACATATGTGGTTCCACTTGACTGGGCCTGGAATCGCTTCAGCTGGAGGTGGTCCTTGGTGGGATAAGGCGTGCTGATCAGCAGACCGTGAAGGGATCCCTGTTTCGTACCGTAAGCTTGGAACATCACCTGTTTTTATATAAGACATTATGGAGAATTTTTCAGTGTAGAATAAACACTCAATATTTGACAATAGAAAATTTCAATCTATTATTTACATTGGATTCCGTAGGAATAAGACTTGTATCCATTTTAATTGACCCATGGATGTGAGACTTTTACCAAAAAAGAAAAGAGATTAGATTTATATCATTTCATTGAAACTTGTCTACAAGAAGTAACATGCTTGATAGTAGTTATGTACCAACAGTGCTAGTACACAAAAGATTAGAAATATTTTCCCAAAAACTTAAAACAGAAAATGTTAGTTTCCCCGGCACACAACAATTTCCCAAACCTTATTGATTAAAAAAAAGTAAAAGCATTTATGATAAGGTGCAACACAGAAGCTCCATCTTTAAAAGGTTACCAACCTGTCCAGTGTTTTGATCTGTGACCTCTTTGTACATGCTCATGTCTAAGTAATACCCGCTCTCATTGGTCAGATACAGTCGAATCGGAATGCTTGTATCACTTGAGGCAAACCTGAACAGAAAATTTTATAACGAGTTAAATGTAGAATGCAATTCATTAAGCAAACATTAGTAAATTCATAAGATAGGAATGGTTTATTGAATTTAATGATGAGTTTAATAACGAATTTAAAGAATCTTGTAGACTTACTTGATGGTAAACTTCAGCTCTGCATTGAGCACTCTCATTTTCATCAGACGACTGCCATACCTCATCACCATGGCTCTGACTGTTTCTTCCAGCTGTCAACAGTAAAACAGTACAGTCTCAAAGAGAAAGAGAGAGAGACAGAGAGACAGAGAGAGAAAAAGATGGGGAGGGGTCAAGACAAAGAAAATGAAAGAAGAGACCAGCATATGTTTCATCATCATTTGGGTAGACATTCATGAGGCATGCAAGTCATATTTGTATAAACTTGCCCAGATTTGTATTATGCAATCTATTAATTTCAAAAGACTGGCAAAATATCTACATTTATATGGTCGGGAGTGAGACCTGTATGATGTCATTGTACATACTTAGCATAGAGTACACCTGTTTTGTTACCTTGCCAGGTTCTGGAATGGTCAGTGTCGGTGCAAAATTCAGGAAAATGTGGTTACAATCTGTCTTCTTGGACTAAACAATAAGAAAGTATCTGAATTATTGGAACTTCTTAAATATCAATGGCATGTAGTACCTTTAGTTACATTTATATGTAAATGCTTATCCATACTACTATACCTAATATAAAACTGTTGATATGCAAAATTTTCCACTAAACCTCTACTCAGTTGTGGTTAACTAATGGAGCAGCGTACTGGTCATATAAATGAGCCCCACTTACCAGTGAATGTGAGGACGCCACTTCCAGGGAATCCAGGGCCTCCAGGAGAGTTCTCTCTGCCTCATTTTGTAAGTACTCAAACGACGCTTCCTAAACAGGACAAAACAGGAAAAAAAGTTTAGATTTCACGTCAACAAGAAAGAACCATGTCTAACTCATCTTTGATCAAATGTTGAGAATGTTACCTTGGTGACCAGATCAGAGTGTCGGATGATGACCCGTACAAAGAATCTGTAATCCGTCACTTCCTGTCCGGCAGCTACCTGTTATAAAAAGTAGAGGTTAAAGTTCATATTATTACATCAGGTCCACTTCTTTTGTTCGTTTTGTACAGGTACACATCCTGAAGTGTACTATTAAAAGAAAAAAGCATGCAACTTCTGTGCCAGATACCCTTTGTGTATCATGCAAACTCATCTGTTGTAAATTTTGTGTAAACCATTTTCACCCTATTACAGTGAATGGAGGGGGACAAGATGTGAAAGTTTTGTCAAGGCATTATGCATTGTATTGGTAAAATTATGACCTGATTCAAAGAGAATTAATATACGAGAAGAATCCAGAACCTACACTGTAGATTTTTGATGGGGAAAATCAGATAATCTGGTATTTAGATAAAGCAAGGACTATGCTTTTTACAGCCAATAAGAGTGAGGACTACTTACTTTAGCCCTGCCCAGATAATTTGTTATTTATAGATACAGCAAGGACTATCTCCTTTACACAGCTGATAGAGTGAGGACTGCATACCTTAGCCTTGCCCAGGTATAGGTGCATCTTGTAGTTGTTGGTCTGGATGGCCTCCAGGTCAAAGTTTCTCAGCCGATTGATCTCCAGCTGGAAGGCAAGAGCCGGCTCCAGATGACGGTAGATCCGGTCCTCTCCAAACTGGAATAAAGCAATCCGTCACTTCCTGTCCGGCAGCTACCTGTTATAAAAAGTAGAGGTTAAAGTTCATATTATTACATCAGGTCCACTTCTTTTGTTCGTTTTGTACAGGTACACATCCTGAAGTGTACTATTAAAAGAAAAAAGCATGCAACTTCTGTGCCAGATACCCTTTGTGTATCATGCAAACTCATCTGTTGTAAATTTTGTGTAAACCATTTTCACCCTATTACAGTGAATGGAGGGGGACAAGATGTGAAAGTTTTGTCAAGGCATTATGCATTGTATTGGTAAAATTATGACCTGATTCAAAGAGAATTAATATACGAGAAGAATCCAGAACCTACACTGTAGATTTTTGATGGGGAAAATCAGATAATCTGGTATTTAGATAAAGCAAGGACTATGCTTTTTACAGCCAATAAGAGTGAGGACTACTTACTTTAGCCCTGCCCAGATAATTTGTTATTTATAGATACAGCAAGGACTATCTCCTTTACACAGCTGATAGAGTGAGGACTGCATACCTTAGCCTTGCCCAGGTACAGGTGCATCTTGTAGTTGTTGGTCTGGATGGCCTCCAGGTCAAAGTTTCTCAGCTGATTGATCTCCAGCTGGAAGGCAAGAGCCGGCTCCAGATGACGGTAGATCCGGTCCTCTCCAAACTGGAATAAAGCAATCAGTGTTATAACTCCAAAGAGCATTTCTTACACTATTTTCATTCATAACGGACATAATAATGATACAGGGTTATTTAATCTTTTTAAACATCTTGAAAAAAATTTTTTAATCAGAATTTGCCATGTACTCACATTAAACTTGGCACGATAAGTGAAATACTTCGGTGAAGTTCTCTGGAAAATAGAAATACAAACCTTAATATATTATTATGATTATCAAATTTAACATATTTGATGTTGACTGTCATCCATGTTAAACAAAAGATTATCCACCAGAGCAAATATTCAAGTTAAGAAACACTTTGAGTTACATCTAAAAAATAATTATCAATTCAACACATTGCAGCAAATACCTGTACCTACCCTGCAGTACACCAAAAATGTGATTCTTCTGATGGCTTTTTCATTCAAATACTCCTCCTACAATTATTAAGGAATCTCATGGTTTATTTACATTCAATTATTATCCAAACATTATCCATCAATGACAGATCCTTTAATGCCTATTTAATCCAATTATAAAATTAATAATAAATACTAGTAATGTTCTTTCTCTCACTGATAAGAATCACATTTACTTTATATCAAAATCATAAAACACAGATTCGTAATCATTTTCATAATATTTACATTTGCAAAATTAATATGTTTCCATATATAAGTCTATGGAATAACGAAAAGTGACAAACGTTCAATTCTGTATGAACTTTTCAATGACTTCACAATGATTACCACACATGCTTATCGTTTGACTATTGCATTATTGTAAACATAAAAACATGGTAATTTTAATAATTCGGACTGAGTTGCCTTTCTCTAAAGGCTTCACAGGATTTGATCACATGATCAACCAAGTTCATATCCCCGTGAACTTTTCAACTTGCTGTTCATTTCTTAAAAATATACTGTAATATACAGTGTACACAAAGACTACTACGATTGAATATACCCTTTGTAAATATACGCATTAATATAGTGAAATACAGAGGCATGTTCAGCAGAGAGGGCGCTCATGAGTGCCTGCCAAAATTCCCTAGATTAGTATGTAGTATACCTGTTACACAAACTTTGGTACACACTTGTGAGTCAGTGCTAGCTCTGCTGAATAAGCCTCTGCTGTATAAATTTAAAGCACTTAATAGACTTTGATTTGACCTCTTTCACATGTAGGCCTGTAATAAACACAAACAAGATCCAGATTAGAGCCCTTACCCGTTCTTTACAGAAATCCTGGAATCTGACGGCCAGGTCGTTGTCGCTGTATTTCTCTTTCTTACTGAATTTGATCCCTACGTTGATGATGTGAATTGGTTCGTCCGACTCTGAGGTACTCTGTAACAGCAGCAAATGACAACAAACTCAATATCTCAACCATTATTATTTAATTCATATATTAAGGTTTTTGCTATTTCTTAGTAGGGGCTCCAATAATATATTGGTTGTTCGTTTTCATGAAAAAAATTAATAAGTTATCAAAACATTAACAATATGGCTGATTTTATACCATATCCTATTTTTACACTATATATATTACATAATTCCCTACTTGAAATGTATAAAAAAAATTGTTTTCAAGCTTTAAGATTATGATAAACTGGAGAGATATAGAAAATAAACAGAGTCTGATTGTACACTTAAGTTTATAATCCTACACATTGTATTTTAAAATACATTGTGTACTTTGTTCTCATGAGCAGTAAACGATGTTTTAAATACTGACATGGAGAGATATGGAGTCCTCGTTGCCCGCCGGGCTCTTGGCAAGGATTGTGGGACTGCTGGGTGGACTGTCTGTGTCCACATTGAAACAGTTCATGATCTGTTCAAAATTGCTAAAATAAAAAAATAAAAATTTAAATTTAAAAATTGTTATAAAAAGACAATAATTAATGTACTGTAAATAAGTACCAATATTATACCAATATTGTACGAGTGCAGATGGGATTAAAATATAAAATTTGCGAGCAACCTGGGACAGCCCATGGATATATTATTATCATGGATTAGCGGTTACTTAATATGTGTGAAATAAAGTACTAAATGACTACTTGTTCATCACCGAAATTATATCTCATTCATATCAGTTCTCGACTGGCCATTTCAGATCAAAGAAGTGATGCATATTATACTTGACTGACAGTACCATAAACATATTAAACAAACGGATCCATCCAAACCTCTGTGTTTTTTAAAACTTTTTAGCACAATAAATGGAATAAATCAAAAGAACAGATGAACTAAACTCACATTTCAAACTCCTCCATGGAGTTGAAGGAGGCCATGATGCCCATCCTCTGACAGGTGGGCGGCTCATCCAGCTGGTCTATGTGGGCGTCATAGTCAACCATCCCCGACATCTTGTCGAGACTGTCGTAGCGCATCACCATCATCCTGTCAAAATCAAACGATGGTGGAGTCAACATTATATAACCATATCTTTGATCTCCATACACTTAGAATTTTTAAATTCATAATATATATTTTTAAAAAAATCATTTCTTTTGTAATCTAAGATAAATGTATCTTCACCTGTTGGGATGTGATCTAGGCAGCAGGAAGTTGAATTCCACCATAGACATATCTCCATTCAGTTCTCTGTGCTGCAGACAGTTCACTTCATAGGCAATGTAGGCTCTCCTAACATACACCTGTAATGTAGTACATTAAGTACAATCTTTATGTCAACAGTAACATAATACAGTCTCTAAGAGAGAGAGAGAGAGAGAGAGAGAGAGAGAGAGAGAGAGAGAGGTGAAAGAGAGGGAGAGAGGTGAAAGAGAGGGAGAGAGAGAGGTGAAAGAGGGAGAGAGAAAAAAGAGAGAGAGAAAATGAATTATGCTTCACATCTGGTCCTAAAAAATCATGGGATTGTGGAATTAAGTACTTGACGTTTAAAAATAAGGAATCTACAATAAGTCTGCTTACCTCCAGGGCTGCGGACCTGACTAGGTTATTAGAATGCCAGAAGAATTCTTGCAGGATGTCATATATAGCAGTCTCCGAATGGATGATTTTCTGAAATATAAAAAAAAAGCAATTTCATTACTTTATCTGTATTACAACTGCATGATATGACATTTCTAAAAGCATTTAGTAATATTTCACATTGTTTGTAAAGTTCCTCTTTAAAATCATTTACTTTTATAATATATGATTGTTATGACTTTAAAACTAAATCAACCAATATCACCCCAAAATTGTTGTAAAATGTAAAGAAAATTTATATAATGTAAAAATAATTAAGAACAAGAACAGGAAAAAAGAACACAAAAACTTAATTTAAAAAAAGGCTAATAATACCAGTAATTTCAAAAAATTAATGTTGTTTTCATTAATAAACGATATTTAAGTAGGAAAGAATTTAATGAATTGAATAAAGAAAAAATGAATTACTTCATACAAGAAATCCAGATATGTTTTCTCCATCTACACAATAACATATATTCAATAAGGTGCAAAACACAAGATAATCCTTATAAAGTGTTCGTAAATTTAGAAAATGTTCTGCAATTTTCCTTTGACAGAAGTTAACTTTGAATGTTCTTTATGTTTTAATTATTTGGTTCATGCAAATTCTTTTGATTATATACAAATTTCGTATTAATATATTTTAGTTTTTCATAATAAAAACTTTTTACATACTCTTCTAAAGGGGCGTGGTCACGAATTTGGTCAAAGTTAGTTATCAGTTTGTAATGTTTACAATGCTTCAGAAGTATGGCATTTCTAATAGTCAAAACCAAAATTTGAGTGTTAGTGGTTGAGTTATAAGTGAGATACATAGCTAACTCTTTGTTATGTAAACAAAGCTCAGGTCATATGTTTTTGTTTACATTTTGAAAGCTGAAGAGAAAATTCCAGGTTAAAACCTAAAATGAAAGTGACAACCACAGGGAACTGCATGTTTATTTATGTTGAAAACGAATTAGCAAATAGAAAAATCAGCTTGAAAAAGAGATTTTAACGGTATATTGAACTATTGTAAACAATAACAAGGCACAAGCCTTGTTTACAAGACAAAGAATTGAGAGCTCTGTGTCTTGCTTATAACTCTACAACTGACACTCAAATTTTGGTTACCCATTAGAAATGCATTACTAAAGCATTGTAACTAAACAATAATAATTTTAGAAAAATAAAATTTGACTAAAATCATGACCACATCTTTTTAAAAAGCAACAGATCATTTACAGTAGAAAAATACATGACAATCATTGATTATTCATAATTATGTGAATCTATTTTTCATATATTAAATAATATATAGAGATTGGAATCTTTTCAATTTCATTCACCTGTAGATTTTCTGGGTTGAATTTTGGACCATACATATCAATGGCGGACAGGAAAATGGACTCCATCTGGTTGTGTCTCAATTCATACGGTGGTGTGTGGGCGGCAATCAACACCTGAATAATCAAAGTACTAGGAGTACTGAAAGGAACTTTTGATCAGTAATCAAAGTACCGATAGTTTTGAAAGAAGTAAAAAGTAATTATATTATGGGTTTTCTTTTTTTTTTTTGGATAACATGCAATTTATAGAGAGTAAGTAATAGACTGGTCTATATATTCCCACATGAATTATTATTTTATTCAAATAAATCTTAGTTCATGACATTCATCTATTTTCATAAAAAATCCAATTCCCCATGAACAAAATTTGCCGACAAGGCATTTTTCTTGAATATCAAAAAGATAAAAGAATGAAAGTCAGCCAATTTTGAGGGGAAATAAACTTTCAGGTCACATATACTCTCAAAGTCAATCAGGATCCTTAAGAGTCCTCCACACACCTGGGGAAAGTTCAAGTCCATTCTTCTAAATTACTTAAAGATATGGACTTTTAGCATGTGTTCAACTTGAAAATGACCAAAAATATTTCCAATTCTTTTTAGGACAAATCAACTTTTTAAATTTTACCGCTCTCCATGAAATTAAAAATCCCTGCTGTATTCGAACTCGGGACCTGCGTGTTGGTAGACCGAAACAACACCCATTGCGCCACCGAGATAGACAACAAATTATGGCGATATAAACTACATGTATTTCACAATGCGCTAAAATCGCCATGTTGTGACGTACTGTCATAAAAAGTAGAATTCACGGGGTGTCGAGGATCCTTATTAATAAGTTAAAAATAAAATTGATGATTTCACAGTATCTGGTCAAATTAAATTAAAATCATTGTATAAGAGTAGCCGGTGGTATTAATTTTTAGAAATAAAAGAACCCGTATCACTACAGACCTGTCTGGCCCTGAGGGCCACTCTGGCGTTCTCGGCATTGTTCAGTGTGGTCAACTCGGTCAGAATGGAGGCTAACTCATCCGTCAAACCTGCTTCCTTTCTACACATGTGGTCCTATAGGAACCAAGTTAAAAAGCATTATCATCAATTGCAGAGTGTTACCATGAAAAGATAATATAACATTCATATTTGTTTATTATTGGATATAATTGTGGTTGAAAAATACAGCCAACTACTGAATATGTTTTATAATTATGTATTATTTTACATTTGTCAGTGTCTTTGCCTGTGATAACACTATGTATTAATTTTGTATTATACAATCCAGTAAATTCAAATGCCGTATAATTGGGGCACAAGCGGAGTTTGCTTATTTATATTCAAATATTTAATTAATATACAATTGCTGAAAATTATATATAAATATAAGTAATGTACCGGTACATGATAAGATTTGACTGGCCAGTCAAATCTTATCATGTACCGGTACATATGTACCATCATTGAGGATTGTTTAAGAATATAAACCCTAGCATGAACAACTTGAGTTAATTAGTTACAGAGTTTGAGATTTGTGTGATCCCTTGATTGATAGTGACATCTTACCATGTTGGAACTGGACCTCCACCCTGACATACTGCTTCAGAAGTTCCTGGACCACACTCTTCATGTGACCACGGATCCCATTGCGATATCTAGAGATCAAAGGAAATTCTAGTTAATGATAAAACTTATTTACAAGGCTCTTTGTCATAAATGAATAAATATGCATGTACATTGAAGTTCAGAACATTGCAAACATGTGCAGTGTCACTATTTTATTCCTTGAATGAAATGAAAGTTTAATTTGCCATGACAAACCATGTTGGAGAAAAAGATAAAAGTCAGATGAGTTTTTAAAACAACGAAGTTCATGTACAAGTCCCTCCACCATGATAAATAATATACAGAAAAGCAGCTGGAATGTGCAATTTTCTACAAAGGTGTTCAACTTGAGGTTTGTTCTGATCTAGAGGGACTATGGATGATGGTCTGGATCGATTGATATTGTTTTACAGAAGCATGAGTTTATAGGAGTAAAGATTCAGAAAAATAACTCAGTTAAAAAATGAGAAAAGGGACACACATCAAATTAAAATAAAATACAGAATATCAAAATTGCTGACACATACACAGAACACACATGAAAAACCAATTGACACACATCAAATGAATGTAGGAAATGAAACAGACTGGGACACACACAAACTCACTTACTGTAGAAAACTGTATACAGAGAAATTTTCGGCCCCATTTTATTTTCGCCCCTTTCACCCTTGTTGTCAGCAGGCGAATTCCACTGTTTCAAATTATTTCTCTTTAAACATACTGTGTCTGGGCAAATTCAAAATGGGGCGAAACTGTTTGCAACTGTAGGAGGGCGAAAATTACACAGGGCAAAAATAACCCTGTATACAGTACGGTATGTAATGAAAACTACAAACGCAGATTGGTCACAATGACATCAAAAATACACACAACAACACACAGTGTGTAATGAAACACACAGAACATACATATGATGCACATCATAGCTAGAGTGTGAATTGACATACACATTGAGAGGAAAATATGTGAGAAAGGGGTTAATGCCAGAAGGTTTTACCAATAGTGCAAAACAGTATCATTAATCAAGTCTGCAAGATTTGACAACTCCACCCACTCCCTAACCCTATTGACCTAGTTCCTGAACATCTTAAATGTTAACAATAATATGTTACAAATATGTGAGGGGTTTAAAATTGGAGTTTAATACACAGAATTTCTTATATATGCAAGGATTTATAACCAAATCAAAATTAAGTTTCTGATCGACATGTTAAAATTAACTGCACAATTTCATATGGTTGAAAAAAAATTCAAAATGGAAACATGTTAATAAAGTTGAATTTTTGGCGTAGTTTAAAAGATTTGTGAGTGAGATAAATCTTAATGTGAGAGAAAATGTTAAGTATCAGAAAAAATCTTGCAGTCTTGTGCCTCTATAATCTGCTACTCACAACCCACTAGCATTACCCCTTAGTTCCACTGTGAAGAGAATATGAAACATGCATTCATTTACAAACAAAACAAATTGTCTCCAAAACATTTCAAAAATTCCCTCCACAAAAAAGATGGGTACTAAAAAATTTAAATACTGAGAAAAACTTTCTACAAGATCTCGTGCAGAAAACATGTTCTATACAATATCGTACATGTAAACACACCGAAACAATTAACGTTTGTTGTACAAACGGAAGTTAAAAATGTTAATCAAAAAGCTAAGTTAACTTTGGTTTATTTTCATGCAAATAAATGCACAGAAAGCTTAAATAAAAACTTAGTCTTTTAGGTTTTGAACAGAAATGTGGATATAATAAGCTTGAATTGTCACTTTGACCCCCTGACCTTTGAACTAGTTGCACTATGCCCTGGGTCGTCATGAAGAAGTTCTCCCTCTCTGTTCTCCGAGTTAATGTGGCGGCATGGCTGTCTATCACGTTTGCAATCTAAAATAAATCCAATTTATTGTTTATAATAAACAGTTTAATCTGATTTAAACAAAGTCAAAATTAAATTGTTTATAAATTATGTTTATTTGATTTTGTGGAATGACTCCATATTGAAATCCAAGAAAAATATTGATTTAACCACAGCAGTTGAAAGTAAACTATAATTGGAATAGATTCCTATAAATCCATCTTCAATACATTTAAAGCATTGGATTCTTTCTTCAGATAATATTTGAATTTATACCTTAGTATATACAGTAAAACAAACTTATGAAGTGCCAGGGATGGGCAATTTTGCTTCGTTGTAAACATTATATAAATAGTGCCTGTTTGGGAGGGTAACAGTTGAAATTGACACCCCGAGAAAACCATTGTCAACCGACGCGAAGCGGAGGTTGACAATGGTTTTCGAGGGGTGTCAATTTCAACTGTTATCCTCCCAAACAGGCACTATTTATTTTGTTATACTGAATGTCTTAATTTTTAAGAAAATTTTACTGCTTTTATATAGGAATAACGTGAATTCTACAGCGAACCGTACGCGCATAATTTTCGCGCATGTAACATTTTTTAATGTTACCCGTTGCTAAGTGCGTTGCTAACGCTGAGGGTAATAGAAAATATTATTAACTGCGTCTTAACCAATCAGATTTCAGTATTTAACATGAAAGTATAACAAAATTTGTTATATCCCTTAGACACACAATATGACTGTTTAAAACAACAGGGAATGAAAATCACTTTCCTATAAGCGTCAATGCATTATAAGCATGTTCACTATAATCGTGTTTTACTGTATGTGTACTAACCTGCTGACTGGGGAACTGGCTGAGGACAGAGATGATGTTACTGGCGTATGAATGCATCTCTTTCTTGATGGCCTTCTCCACTTGTGGAGGAATTCTACCCGAGATCATTGCCACAAGATCCTGAAAACATCAACAATTCTTTAGTCAACATCAGTATGATTACTAATTAAACTTATTTCTGTCATTGCTAGAATCATTTCTTTTAATTACATAACCCTACATCTAACTTTTACTGTTTGAAAATATATCAAAATTCATATTTTCTTCAATTAACAATCAAATCATATGTCATTTCCATCACTGATACTGTGGAGTCATTGTTATTCATGGGGGTCAAAGTTTGTGGATAGCCAAAATTTTCCTGGTTCGTGGGGAGGTACTTTTGTTGGTAGTGTATTCCGCATATTAAACAAATGCTTGTATATATGTCGTGGAGATGTAGATTCCTGGGTAAGGGTTACCCATGAAAGCCACAAACATTGATCCCTCATGAACAATAATGACTCAACAGAATCCACGGTACATGTAAATAGTTTAATTTAGATAGAATTTAGCCAAATAATAATAACATTTGATTGGTTGGCGGTAAAGAAAGAGAGAAAAATACAGACTTAGAGAGAATATCCCTTTGATACATGTACCTGTACACTGTCAAATAGAAAGCATAAATCAAATGCAATTTAACAAAATATTGATATTTGATTGGGACAGTGCAGAGAGGAGAAAAAGAGTTAATAGCCGGGTAGATTTGTGTACCTGTAGTTCTAGCAGTGGGAGAGCAGGGTCCCTCAAACACTTCATCAGCCTCTCTATGGACTCCTGTAGCTTGGGTCTGAAGTAAGGCTCTGGCAGTGAATACCCCGCCAAGATATTCCCTAGCTCGGCCCTGGTACTCTGGAACAGTTGGTGGAGCTTCTCCCGTGTGTGGGTGGGGCCTGGGGCTGTGGTAGGGTTCCGGTAAAGCTCTGGGCTTGCTGTACCCGGCTTGGGTCGTCAAGGTCAAGGTGAGCGACCACATTGCCACCGTCCAGAACCGCGCCTGGCCGCTTCACGTAATGGACACTGTAACACACATAATGTACACCATTAGAATATTAAGATACTGAGTATTAATAGTAAAAACCACCATTACCAAAAGGTGTTACAAGTGACTATTATCACTGCTTTTTTAAAAACTAGTCTAGAGTTTTGGCCATTCAAGCTTGGGTTGTTGACAAAAATTGATGAGTATTTCTTTAACACAAAATATGTCATTGAATTACATGTACATGTAGAAGAATACCAGAAAAAGAAAACATTTTTAAATCAAACTTTACAACTTTTTATTTGTATGACTTCTTTCACATCACGGGCTCACAGCGATTGATTGAGTAAAAAATTCCTCTGGTCGATATGACTTCACAATAAGCAGTATGATGTCATATTTTAATTAGTACATGTATATAATAATTTATAAACATGTAAATTTTTACTTTTTCTCTGATCTAAATTATAAAAACTACAGGCGTAAAATGTCACTAGAAACTCTTCTAGACTTACTGAATATATCTTTGATTTTTCTTTATTACAAATAATTATCATTGATGACGTCACATATGCATGTATGTTTAATAGAGAAGATCATGTCTGGAGACAAATCATTGGAATGCAGTGTAAACAATGCCGAAATAAGACTTAGATCATACTGTAACTCAAGATTTAGATGAATGTCAGTTTGGATATAATCAGGATAATACGGGCATGGACATTTTGTTTAATTAGCAAGTGTTTTAAGGTAAGTAGACAGATATTTATTTGTCCTAAAATTGACCGGCCTTTCCTCTGTCAGTGTGTACAAAAAAGGCAAAAGTGTAAGACTACCCCGAATATTATGAAAGTTGAATGAGACAATTATCAAAAGCATATGACTTAAACTACTTGAAAAGTGCTGCTAGAATCCCGTGTTTCGTTGCTTTTAATAAAAAATATGTAGAATTTTCAATGAAATTGATTAAGTCGAGGAGGCTTCCGATAAATAATGACAATATTTATTTTATGTGATAAACAATAGGATTCTAGCAGTATAACTATTAAAAATGAGCTAATTGCGATGTAATTACAAACATACAAATGAACTTCGGGGTAGTGTTACACTTTTTGATTTTTGTTAAGGTAAAAAAATTATCTTTTTTTAACTGTCACGTGATACCATGGCACGACAGCTTCAAAGATCAACTGGATTACGAAGTAGAAAAATTATATCATGGCGAACACATTCACTTGATATTAATATTCATCACATTTTTCATAAATTAAAATAAACAATGTTTAAATTATCACAATATCGACGGTCATTTAACTCGGATTTGCCTTTACCTACCCGCGTACTGGTAGTACACATCTTGAAGCATACTACTGTGGAATCATTTTTATTCGTGGGAGGTCAATGTTCATTAGTAGCCAAAACTTTCCTGGTTCAAGGGGACGTAATTTCGTTGGTAGCATAATCAGGACAATTTTAGTTCATATAAAACATATGATTGTATATAAGTTCGTGGGGATGTAAATTCATGGGCAAGGGTTAACCACGAAAGCTACTGACATTGGTCCCCCACGAACAATGATTATTCCACAGTATTACAAAAAAAAAGCATGCAACTTCAGCATTGACGGAATCAAAAAAAAAAAAAACACCTTCTAAACAACAGATGAATACTTGCATGTTCATTGTATGAAAAAATATCTGACCATGAAGAAAGGATCCTCTGCCAGTCTAGATGACCCTATCTTGTAGGTGATGTCACTGGACATCTAAATGATGTCACAGTGATGTCGTAACCTTCAGGACATTATGGTTTCCTCAAGGTCATCTGCCAGGCTACCATTCGAATTTGTCATTATTCTTTCTGTGTGTTAAAAGTGGGAATAAGGTAGCACCCAGGCATTAAATGAAAAATATATAGCATTACTGGTAAATATATACGAAGTCAATGTCCATAATCTGTTAGAAAGAATTCTTACCATGACCAGGCCTCTCTCCGGTCATCACATATCGTTAAACCGGGTCCGTAAGACATCTGTCAATATAACGATAATAAATTATTTGTTTTAATGATAATCTGTACTATAATCATGCAAAATAACCGTTACACATTAAAACGAAACTGAAGATGGCATACTGGTTTCGGGGAAGTATACATCGTCATTAGTACATACCGTCGCACACATATTATTAATTATAGCTTAAAAACCATTATAATCATGACATATCGATTTCAATCAATTATCAAATGATTTCCCATGCGACGATTCTACTTCTACTTTCAACTTCAACTTAATTCCGGTGCGTTCGTTTTAGTCAACTCATTCTTCAGTTTGGTGAATCACTTAGGAATCAATGGGTTTTTTTTAACCATGATGAAAAATCCTATGAAGTGTTAAGGCAAGAGCTATTAGAACTTTCATTTTAAATAATTAATTTATATGATTTTGTTGTTGTAGGGTTTAAATAATGCACCGATGAGTCTGTGTGTTTGTTTTTTTTGTTGTTTTTTTTTTTTTTTTTTTTTTGGGGGGGGGGGAGATCTCGGGTTTTATCGTTTGACCAGTCAATAGAACTGTCTATTCCATTCAATGGCATAAACAATCTTGTTAATTTTGCTGATATCACACAACTCACAATGACTGTGAGTTATGATATCAAGTTTCACTTTAGCTAAGAGTTTTATGAAAGTTCACTTTAAAAGCTCCACTCGAAGCCAATGAAGGCTTTTTTTTTATTCTTATTCAGAATTAAACGTGAGGCGGTTTTTTTAATGAATTAAATAACACACAGACGGACTGACAACGGACAGACGGACATACAGATGGACAAACCGAGATTAATTATCCTCACTTTTGTGAAAGCGGGAAAAATAAAAAAAAAATGATGAAAAGATTTGAAAGACTTGTCTGTAGCTACCATCTGCTTTGTTGAAATCTAAAAATATCCACAATTTTTTTGAATAGAAGAGGAGGGATGACAGAAACTGGGCTGAACTCGGGATCCTTCATTTTAAAAACCAACGCTCTGCCGACTGAATTAAAGGGTTAACCCTCTATATATAGCTAAATAATGCCAGTGGGAGCGTTTCAGTACTGCGCCTTTATATACGGACAACATTTTACATACACACAATGGTGTGTGTAAGTTTATATAAAGATATTTGTAAGATATTTTTTATAAGTATGTATTCAGATTGTCAAAGTTTTCCTCATTTTTCCCGTCTGTCTTACCGCTAAGTCTCTGTACCTGGAGACAGGGGACAGAGGACGGCGCTGACTCTAACATCATGAAATTACAATGTACATGAATTGTCTCATATGAGACTATGAATCTGACATCATCAGGATTATTTCGTGCTGTCCGTGATTTTTCTTAGGTCGCCGTAGGTTTCGACCAATCGATAAAGAGGGCGTGTCAATTTCAGTCCTGCCAGCTTAAGTCGCTGTAGATTTCGACCAATCGATATATAACGGGGCATGTAGATTTCAGTCTGGCTGTTTCTATATCTATATGTTTCCGGAAGAAATCAGGGGAAAAGATGTAAATATTTCACTGTAAAGGCTTACTCTAACGTGTAACTTATTGAAATTTCATGTATTTCGTTCTTTATGTTTAAACTTAAGTTAGTTAATCCTAACTCTGCATACTTTAAAAGCAAAGCAACGTTTATTTTAGGAGTAGTAAGGGGGATAGTCTGAGGGCACTTTATGGTCACCCTTGAGAGGGCCGTCTGAGGGCACCACCCTTGTGACGGCCCTGAGGGCACCGGGCCGTCTGAGGGCACCACCGAGAGGGCCGTCTGAGGGCACCACTGTTGAGGGCCGTCTGAGGGCACCACTCTTAGGGTCGTCTGGGGGCACCATGCATAGTTATATTAAATCCAATTAACTCAAGTTTTTTCAGTTCAAAACACACTACTCTATTTGATTATACCGGGAGGATGGCTGATCGGAGGGCGATTGAGGGTCTGTTGGAGTACGAATACAGTAACAAAAGTAAAGAAATGATCAAGAAAGCTTTAGCAATTGGGGTCCCCACGTTAATGGGAATTTCACTTATTATCTCACTGTCCATAGTTGTTAGCCTTGTACACGAGAACAAAACTCGCACCCCTCTGGACTGTATCCTGAAACCAACATTTCAGAATGATATTTACAAGACCTGTCCATACGTGGATCAATATCCGCTTACCAATGAAGTATATGTTAGAAGTATGTGTCAATGAAACTATACGGATCGACATAGACGTTTTTACGACGGAATCCCAGTAACGAAGGAATAACATTAAGTCAAATGCAGTGGCACTACTTGAAGAGTTCTGTAGATCATATGGACGAATCTATCCTAAAATCCAGAACACATTTTGTGTGTTCGGAGGACAGCGTGGATTTGTAGGTCATCCACTAGGCTATAAAGCTTTGAATGTTTTGATTTTTTATAAACATAACGCGTTTGATCATGGGAAACACACCACAGTACAAGTGGAAAGTATTAGCTTGGAATTGCATTGGAGAGAGACAAAAGAAATGGACACTTTTAGAGAGCCAGTGTTTTGATAAAAAGGAAGAATGCATTGCGGATTTTCAAGAAAAATGAAAGAGGGATATGATATCGTAGACTCTTGGGGATCGGAGAATATCTACTGAAACGTAAAACTATGCCTAAAAAGTACTGTCCGTAATGATTACATAGTGTTTAAGAAGATGATCAATATAAGGAAGAAAGTGCAATTTGACCCGTGTACGAATATATTAATACCATATGAAGAACGGCAGGAATTTGGATGCAGTACGCTATAGATAGAGCTCATTTTAAAAGGAGAATTGAGCACGCTGATATATTATTGTCACCAATCTTACTTTTAAAATTAAATGACATGAAAATGGCTGAGGTCAATTGTGGTAAATAGTGAAAAATTTGTAAATAGAGAAAAAAAACAAAACATTTGCGGGCACTTTAAGGGCATCACTCCTAGGGCCGTCTGAGGCCCACTCCTAGGGCGTCTGGGGGCAACATATTGTGTCAACCCACATGATAATTTGCTATAAAACGGTTAGGAACAAACAAACATTTTTTATCAATCTGAACGGATCTTACCAGACATAACATCGTTTTCAACAGATATGGAGCAAACACTCATCTTATAAAAAGAACTACTCGACCTTGGTGAGGGAAATGAAGACCTCTACGGTTGTCAGACATCTTTATGACTCAAACATTAAACCGACGAAATGAAACAACAGATAGAAACAGAGAAAACCGATTACGATCGAAACAGAAAAGTACTTAGTATCCTTCTCCGGAGAGGACCAAAGCTTTCAGAGGTCTTCGAATGGCTCTGCTGAAAGCCGGCCAAACAGATATATCCAACTCCTTACTGACGTGAAGATACCATGTCTGAGTACGAAAAAGAGTTAGCCAAGGCCCGATCCTTAGTTGTAAACACAGTTGAAAGAATTATGTTGAAAACAAATCCAAGAGTGTACCTGTAATACGACAAATGCCACAAGACAAGCTCTATAGAATCAATCTGGATGATTTCAACGACCTTTTCCTACCAGCCGTGACCTTTAAAAACAAGGTCAATATTCACATCAGACACTTTACCACAATGGTCTCGTACCCACAAAGAAGGGAGTAACGTTTCCGTTATCCAGATGGTTGATGTTTGAATCCATTCTTCCGACTCCAAAATATCTGCAAAACATCAGACGAAGAAATGAAATGGCATATTGGAGGGGGCGTGTACGTCTCGATTACCCCGGGATATACTACGGTGGATATAAGACACTTTTGGAAACCAATGATGCCCTGGACGGTTCCAACAAGAAAGGTGGCGACCCTGAACAATCAAAAACTCACCAGAATTGCTAGGAGGA